>BQNB010014588.1:22584-74821 GCA_026074375.1 Tanacetum coccineum
AATAGTTAACAGTTTACCAAAAGTTGTATGGTAATAAATGCACCATAGTACTACACTAAAGCATTGGCTACTCCAGAGCAAACGACTACTGGTAAAGAGATCTCAAATCCGTTGACAGCTGATAGTTTGTTAAAAACTATAAGGTTATCAATGTACCCTGTTATTGCAATGACACATTGACTATTCCATAGCAAATGACTCATGGTAAAGACACATCAAATCCGTTTATGGCTGGTAGTTTTTCAAAAACTACAAAGCCAACTTAGTTGGATGTTGCTATAAAGACATGGAGCTATGGAAATAAAGACTTAAAGAAGAAGTATGATATGATCTCAAAGGAACAACAATTAGATCATCATCAAAGAAAAGACAGATGAATTTTAGAAGCAATCCTCAAGAGCTCAAATTGAAGAAAAACTGAAGAAACTTGAAGTTAACAAGTGAAGTTCAAGTTTAGGGGAGGATTGTTTGGAATTTAGTGTTAATTATATTAGTAGTAGTAGTTAGTTTCCTTTTTGATAATATTGCCATTCGGTGTACTTTGTCAATTCCACTAGTTATTTTATTGTTCGACTCCGAGTCCGAACACTCTTCTATGCTTTTGAATCGCGTATGTTGTGTTTGTAATCTATTGTTTTGTAGTCTTCCATTCGATGGGAGTACGACTTCATCTTGTTATCTCGGATCGTGCCGTAATTTGGCACACATCTTTGGAACGCGATTGACTAACGTCTCGTTATTCTTCTCGTTACTTCTTATGATTTTGAAGAATCATGCCGTCAAGTAGACACTCCTTTTACTTATTGTAACATTGTTTTGATATTGTGTTTTGTGTCGGCCATGCTTAAGTAGGATGATTTATAATCGTCTTATTGAAATGAATTAGGACGCTTCTTCATTTGAATAAGGAAATTATAAATCACCGAACCATAAGTTCATAATTCATCACTTATATGGATTGGGACGCCTCTTTATGTAAGTGACGAATTGTGAATGAGTGGGCTTACGTGTATCCGGCATAGCGTGCGTTCGTTTGTACGAATCATTCTTTGGGCTATGAACTTCTTTCGACTCATAATTTGTTATATGAATTTTTCTGAATTTATATCGACCGCGGCAAACTTGATAAGCTAATAGTAATGAACCCTTAATCGCTTCCAAGAATTGATGACTTGTTAAATTCCTCGTTTCCAATGGCTTCTTCTTCGAGTCATGTATTTTTTTTCCTTTTAAGGATACTCGCGACATTTAATCCGTTCGCTTATGCACGTTGCATGTATTTGATGTTTTGACCTTTTCTGATTTAGTTTCCGCTGGAAACCTCGACGATGACTAGTCTATATCCTCATCTCTTCACAATTTAACCGAAGACGATTTAGACGAATTGAGCGCCGGGACGTCGCTCCCTAAAGGGGTAGATACTTTAACAACCCGAGTTTTTCGACGCGTACGACGGTCGCAAACCCGACGTCGTAAATATTATTTTACGAGTTTCCGTGAGCGAGAGTCGACATTTAAAATTTTATTTGTCGATAGTTAATATTTTCGTATTTTATTATGAAAATTTTGAAAAGATTTGATTATTTTTATTTTTGACGTTTCGCGAGTTGACGTTTGATCGCGTGTTCGTTAATCGTTTCGAGCCTCGTAAAAAAAAAAAAATTACGACGCGTCTTGTAAATATTTTATTTATCATAAAATATTATTTTATGAACCGTGTCATTTTTATTTCTCGACCTTGGTCATGGCTCGAACTTTAGCTCGCGTTTTATTAAATTATGTCTAGTTAACTTTTGACTTAAAAGTGTTTACACAAAATTTTACAAGATAATAAAAAATAAAAAATAAAAAAAAGTTTATATGCATGCCTAGCCATATTAGGCGTCGGCTACAAAGCCCCAAAACACTCAACATGTTTCTTTTTATTTGATTTCTTATACATGCAAGTAATGATGATTTTGTGGCTTCCAAAATATGGTCAAAGTCTTACACACACTCAAGTAAACACATATTTCCTTTGCTCTCACCACCTTTTACTTTGGTCTCTTTTTCTCAGCCGAAACACACAACACACACAAACAATAATCAACCAATTTGATTTCTTGAAAACCCATTAAATATTATCCCTAAACACTTTAAACCAATAAAGAATAAGTGCCAACACTTGTTTCTTGTCTTTCTTTTCCTTATTTTGGTTCGGACGAGTAGAGAAACAAACACCCATGTGACATTTGATTTTACCATTTATTGGTAAGTGTTTGGATGATGATTATTTAATCATCTAAAGTGGAATAAACCACATGCAATACCTTATATGCAAGAGTGAGTTCTAGCAAGATTAGTGAAGATTTGATTTAAATAAAGGTATAAAAGTTGGTGGGAGATTTGTATTTCAAAAAGGGCTCGGTTTGGTTATGGTCTTGGGTTGGCCGCGGCATCAACAAGGAACAAGGAAGGGTCCGACAATTTATTCGATCTATTTTCTCTTTAGCTCATTGAGCCTTTGTGAGCATCCTTTTTACTTTTATTTCGACTATTTCGATTGTTTGATTTGATTATAGTCACATGCATGTGATGAATTGGGGAAAACTTGCGATAATAGATTAGACAACGTTGTCGATTGATGGAGTGGTTTAGACTATAAATATATGTCATTAGAAACATTTACAAGTTGATTAGAATGCTTGAAAATGAATTTTAAAGCCTCTTGTCAACTTGTGTACTTGAGCAGAACAGTTGGCACGCAAAACGAGGATCGAGTTTTTATAAAACTGAATTTTAGCTTTGAGAATAAGATAGAGCTAACGAGACGATGGTTCGATATATTTAGAGACTTCTAACTCATAATATGAAGACGTTCTGTACAAAAAACGAGATATATATTTTTAACATAAAAATTCTGCACTAGTAATAATAGCGCTTGCTGTCAGGATTTTATAAAGCTCGATTTCGGGCACTTTCGAGTCCGTTTTCAGCCTTCCGGCGAAACACGAAAGTTGCTTCGGAATGATGTTTTACTGTTTCGCGAGGCTTGCCGATCTTAGAATCGAGTAATAACGGGTCAAAACCCAAGGTCAAAATCTGTCTTTTATTTAAAATAGTCAAAGCTACAGCAGAAACGAAAATGGCATTTGGTCATTTTCTGTCGAGTTCGGGTCTCAGCTAAACTAAAAAGTTGTCCGAATATCTTTTTTACCTAAAACTGCTTTTTGTCCTAAACTAAAAGTGATTTAGTGTGTCGTTTAGAACGTGGTCAGAATTTGCATATCAATATATAACATATCAAAGTCAAACGTAAAAGTCAAACGCGACACTAACCTTGACAAATATAAGTCAAAAGATCTAAGTATCAATATGAAATAAGATCGGGAAGATATTTAGAGAACACATCATTTTTACGACCAATGGTCGGGTCTAAAAGCGTAGAACAAACAAGGTCAACCAATGACTTGTGAAAGTCAACGTTACAACAACAAACAAAAAGGTCGTATGTTAAGTAAAAAATAGTAACACTATTATAATTAACAAATTTAAAAATTTAACGCAAGGAATTTTATAAACGTACTTACTAAAAACAATAAATTCCTAAAATAAGAATGCTTTCAGCTAAACTTCAATGAAGAGACCAATAACCTAATAATGTTGTTGCGAGAGGAGCGAGGAATCTAAGGCACAAGTGGGGGTCCCTCCATCCACAGTATGGATTACGTATATATATATATATTATAATAAAGTAAATAATATAAATATCATATATATATATATATATATATATTAATCTATAAAAATATATTATAAAAATCTAAAATATATAATGATTTTTGATAAGCCGATGTACGAATCTTCGACAATTTATCGGTTAATAATCCGAGCGTCACAAAATCTAGTCCTTGATCGTATCCGTGGACTTTCGAGCTCGACTTTACTGAATAATCATCGGCTATCAATCAAGGTGAGTTCATAGCCCCACCTTTTCTTTTTTTTAATGGTTTTCTTAAACTATTTTTGGGGTGAGAATACATGCTTGTTTTACCGAATAACTTATCGGTTACTACTACATAATCCCCCCCCCCCCCCCCCCCCCCCCCCCCCACCCCACCGCGTACATAAATCTTTTTTACTAAGCTTTGCTTGCCCTACCAACATGATTTCTAATACATTGTTTGGATACGTGCATTGTTTTACCGAAGTAACTTATCGGTTACTACTACATAAGCTTTACTGAATGATTTTACAAAAAGCTTATGCTGCCTACACATGATTTCTATACATGTTTGATACAAGCTTGTTTACCGAATAACTTATCGGTTACATACTACATAAGTCTTACATAATGATTTTAACTAAAGCTTTGCTGCCTACCACATGATTTTCTAATACGTTTTTTGATACATGCTTGTTTTATAAACTGGACACAAGAAACTTTATGGTAATGCTGGACCCAAATATGAGGTCAATTGCATGAGTAGTTAGCCAAAAGACCCCAACATCATGAACTGTTAATTGCCTATAATGGGTGAGCGCTAGTACAAATAAATAGATATATTGGGTTTGACAGCCCTGTTCGGGGGTATGAATCGAATCCTTTCGAGCACCCAGTCAACGGATAATTTGTATTTAGAATTTAGGTATCAGGCAATAATACCTAGTTATGGGGCAACTGATTTACATACAAGATATGTGTTAACATTAAGGCTCGGTGTCATGAGCTCATTGCAAAAGCAATCTTATATTTAGTACATTTGTATATATGGCGTATGCAATGTGATTCTGTTGAATTACACTTTGAATTACAGACTGCCATGCTTTGGCTGATCTTAAAGAACCTTGTGGGTTCCTGACTATAGACGATTAACTTGATTAATACAAAACCTTACCTTGTGGAATTCCAGGCTAACAATTCTTCTAAATGTTTGTAACGCTCAAGCAGATGAATGACTTTTTACTTACAAAATATTTCCTTAGAAACTATACTTCAATACTAGCTTTTGTAACTTCAACCACAAATGATATATCACCTAACACGTACTATTTGTTGACAGGGATTTTGTTCATGCATGTATGTGTTCTCACGGGTTATGATATGCTAGCTGAGCGATATGGAGCATTTGATGTCGCGTGTGATATCAAAACTTAAAAGACTCATTTCTCTCTTCACATTCGATATAACATTATTCTTTAAAATCATACATTGAAGCATAGATTATCCAACTCTTCTTCTCTTTACTACTTGGTGCCTGACGGAAAATATTGGGACCCCTGAATTTTTACTCTGATTGGCTTAAACATCGTATCTTGACATTTTAATTAACGTCAACTTTGTAGGGTCGTTTACCTGTGACCGATTGTACTTTTAAACTATGAAGTTACCCCCCAAGTTTGGTATTACCGCTGCGTTGTGATATTATGTGGAGTGTTACATTTAATTCATTTTAAAATTAGACTCTACTATCATAATCATACACTATGTCTTGTTTGCGCGATTCATTAAATGAGTGTCCTAACGGGCATCACTATTACCATGCTTGGCTCAAACACACCTTAACACTATTGTGTTTTTTATTCTAAAGATAGATGAGAACAACCCTAAGGACGTAGATCTTAGTGGTGTCACTCTTGTGATTAATAGATCAATTTATTCTCTAATAAAACCAAAGCTTACTTGTCTGTATCAGCTTTAATAGGTCCCTAGGTGAAAAACATAACTTATGTAGAAATGATGAATGCCAGACTAGGTAAGCAGTCTTCACCGAGACTACGCTAGCCCTTAGTATATGGTTGATATACACTCTTAATATGTTTCACTCATGCATTAGAGCAATACACTTAGAGCTTTAGGGGCCCTCTTGTAATAAACTCATAACTACGCGTGTACCTCTGTAGATGTTCTGCACTTCTAACATAATAATAAGCGATAGACGGGGCTGGGTTTGTGAAATCCATTTATGACTAAGGAAATAATTCCAACATAGTCATCGATAAGTGTGACCAGAAACAACAACTCGGATAGAGAGCAGTCTAGGGAGTAAATCATTATTACAAAAATAAAGCACAATCTTATTATTGATATGTTATCACCAGTAGCTTAGATTATTATTTTTATTTTTTTTTTTTTTTTAGTTTAATAGCTTAAAACCAATACCAACCTATCTCCAACATAATATTTAACTGCTGTCCTAATATACAAAAATATAAAAATAAAATTCTTCGACAACCAAAACACACACAAACAAACGGCGTGCCTTGCCCAATCTATCCCCTAAGAGCAACGATATCAAACACCCCCCCCCCCCGAGTTCTTGCCTATACTACACACTACAACGATAGGTTTTAAACAAAACTGCCTAGGGAGTTGTTACAAACTTCGTGTAGAAGTCCCCCTTATCTACAAACAGTCAATAGTTCGATATATGAAATAAAACTTCTATACGATAACAAGCTTATCCTACAAACTACATTTCTTGACCTAATCAAAACAAGTTTTATAATGGAAGTTAAGGTCCACCATAAGAAACGCCTAGGAAACAAATGTCGGAATACAGTAACCTTATTTTTATTTCGTAATAGTTGCTTTTTCTAAAAATCCCATCCAAACCTTCACAATCTACTAGGCATGAGTTGCCTAATCTAACCTAATCTCCGCATCCTAACTAATCCAGCCAACAAAACCAGCATTTGCGCGGAACTACTCTAAATATCTCATCACCGATCTTTGTTAGCATACGACATAGGTCACTCATACTCATAATTCAAAACGCGCGATATGTTAAATCAAAGATCACAAAAAATATAACTAGTAACTACGCTATTTGTCATCTTGTTTATCATATTCTTAAAAGACTTGCACACGACAATAGGTTAGTAAACCAAGAGCACAGCGTACAGTAAATAAAGAAATCAAGTGAAGGAAGTTCAATAAAGAGCTTAAAATGATAAAGAATATAATTGAACACATAGATCTATCACATACACCAAGCATCTTTGTCATAAACCTCCCCACTTATTCTTGAAACCCTACTTTTCTTAAATCTTGAATCGTGATTAAAATCCGAAATACCATTGATCAAACACTTGAACATACTCTACTCATTTGGTAACACCCGCCAATGATGGGTCAACAAACCAACAAAAACTGAATATGGGATTGGGGGGCTGTACTTATCAAAGATTCAATAACCACAAGATAATATAAGCGTAACGAACCACCACAAAAGTCATTTAACACTGATCAAATGGATTTAACAAAGCGTTTGTTTACAAAACACCCGAAAAGCTTTACTTGAACCTTGTTTCCAAAATACAAAGAAACTCAGTTAGAAAGCACCTAACCAAAATGTAAATTGAGCACCCAAATCTTCCACAAAACACGTGACATCCAAAAATATAAAACACCTAATATATCTCCGTTGCAAACCCTGTGCTATATGTTAGACGCTCCACAGCTAAAACATTGCATTAAAACGTCAACATATTGTTTAGTGAATTCATCAGTTGTAAAAGTATAAATAGATTAGGACCGCAAGATTCCCCCCCTCATGCTACAATTGACAAAACACCAGGATGACACAATAACATCATAAAATATGTAAATTGACGAATACCTAAGCCCTCAAACACTGAAGCTCGACATGTATGAAAATGCAATATAAATTGCCAACATTGCCCGACGTTGAAATGTTTCTAACCGACAACAATCCTATGTCCGACAATGGTATACGTTCAGTTTGTCTAGTGATAGCTAATCACCCGAACGGGGATGTCAAATCCACCAATAGATCTAGTTCATATCATATTTGCGCTCAACAATCATGAGACTAATTGACAGTTCTCATGATAATGGGCCTCAGACAAGGTTCGTCGCTACTTATGGCAAACTACTGTATCGTCCAATGTAAAAAGTCCACTTGCTGTCATATTGTAAAACATCATATGCTTTCCACTACCCAAAAAAACTTGTAAATCATTCAAATGTAAAACGTGGGCTATGACCTCACCTTGAGTTTAATAATGAAACTAAAATACCAACAGAAAATCTAGCGTCACGGAGAGCGTAGATGAACTGAATGCAACCTAATATAATCACATAGTGTCGTGGAAAGTACTGAAGCACATTCGATTAACTACTAGACACATATACAATTCACATAGGCTATGCACATCCACCATCCAGATCGTGTATGTGAAATCATATTTTACATAAAGTTAAACAAAACAACGATAAGTAAAATATCTCAATAACAAGGAAAGACGCGCATTCAACTTCGTTTTACAAGAAAGGCCCGTTCTACGTTGCTTAGATTTCTTATGTCCATGGCTTTCGTATTCAACAAACAGTTTATCAAAAACTATAGCTTTTTCATATTTTTGACCTACGTTGTAAACAATACATTTCATGTTCGATTTTAATGATAACAGTTTAAAAAATTATTTTTATAGTGCGATTCTTAGCTATCGTAAAACCCGAAAAAAGTCAGAATTTTAAATAACGTTATAGCTCTGTTTTTAGCGATCTTATCGAGCACGTCCAAGTTATTAAATGTTACTATCATTTTAATGGAGTTTTTTCAAAATGTTCATCTGTGTCTGATTATGAATAGTAACTATTACTAAAAATAGTTTTATAAAAGATATTTTATACTTTAATATATAAAACTAAACTCGCGTAATTTCATAACTCCATCGTTATGGACAAAAAATTACGATCCTTAATGTTTTTGACTCTTAAAAATATGTGTGATTTTGAGTAAGAAAATAAACATTATATAGCAGAATATTTTACTAACTGTTTTTATAAAGTATTTTATAAATTGTTTTTATAAAATATATTTTATAACGCGTTTAATTAACGTATAACTTGTAAATTACGTATCTTTTTCGTTATTAATCCGTTTTTCGAGTTACTTACCTTTTTGGAATCGTCGTGAGACGTACTATTTTATAAAAATGTTAAACCCACTGTTTTGAATTTGAATCAAAACAGCCTCTTTACATCTTTTATATAATTAATTATATACACTTGTTTTTATAACTTTTCAACTTAATAAAGTTACCACAAATCCTTCACAACCTTATATATCATATGTGTTAAATATAATAGTGTTCATTTTTTCATCATATGTCCAAGAGTCCGTGGTATAAGTCCTTATCAACACCTTTAAATCATAACTTATTAAGTAAACCCTAAATTAACAAGTTTATATATAAACTTTTTATACATAAACCAAGAGTGTACAAGACTTATACTTCCATTATAACATCATATTAACATCCACATAACATGTAAAAAAGTTTATCAAAGCATAATCACAAGTAAAAAAATCCATTTTACATGTTAAAACATTTCCTAAATGGTGATTAACTACATAGAACATATATATGCATAAAATCATAAAAGTAAAGATATTAAGAGTTTTAGATGACATTGATGTGTAGTGATGAACAACAAGAGTTAAACCCTTATTTAGCAATCAAACCCAAGATTATAACACTTGAAAACCCTAAACCAAATGAAACCCTAATATGGAACCTTCCTTGCTTAAACACTTGTAAATGCTTAAACCAAACCTTCTAAACACCTTATGTCATCTTAGAAATAAAGTAGGAATGTGTATAAATGTTGTAAGTAATTTTTGTATGAATTGTTTATGATCTTTGGGGTGAGCTGTGGGTTTTAAGACAAAAGGGAGAGAAAAGATGAACTTTTTCTTGCTAAGGAGTGAAGTGTATGTCTTTCTTACTTATCATAAGTCTTATATGCATAATAAGTTAGTCAAAGATGCATGTATGAAGTCTTGAAACAAGAATGAGGGTTTCAAGGAAGTCTTTGGTCAAAAGAATGGTAAGCATGGCTAGATTTAATGACAAGTGATGTACAAAGACCAAGTTGTGAATTGTAAGATATTTCTTTTGTATCATTCATCCCATATCCGGTTTTATATGTATATGCATGATATATTATTAAAATTTTTGAGTATTGGGTATAAACGTAGGTATTTGTTGAAGCGTAGAAAAGTTTTGGTGGTTCCAGGTATGCCTAAACGTATTTTATCGCGAAACGTAAACACTTTACGCAACCAATAAAAATAAAATGAACAAAGTTAATAATTATACTCAAACTAATTACTTAACACTTGCTTTATGTAAATATTTAATTGTTTGATACCCGTTTACATGGAATGATCATTTTTAGCTTACGCGATTTAACTTAACGTTTACGATTTAAAAGCAAACGTGTACAATACTATAAATACATAGTGAATTTATTGACGTCGTAAATGACCCTAAAACACGGGGTGTTATACATACTCCATATCCAGCGGGTTCGATACGTCGTATGAAGTGTCTGGGAAGACAGACTCGTGCAATAAATTTAAAAACAATTCAAACACGAGACCTCAAAGAGAAGGAAAAAGAGATGAAAATGTTTTTGGTTGCTAGGAAAACAATGAAACCCTAAGTGTGCTAAAGTGTGGTATTTATAGGGGCTTCTCATGAGCTAGGTTTTTTGGGTTGAAAATTCAACACACACACTTAACCAAGTGTATGTGTGTGGGTCGGTTATAATACAAAAGAAAGGAAGGAAAGAAAATTGCCAGAGTTTAGCTAGTGTGTGTAAAATTTATAAGAAATGAAATGTGGATAGTATTTATAGTGGAGTAATAACTTAAAGCCAAAGGGGAGGAGAGTGGAGCCAAAGTAAACTTGGAGCCAAATGGTAAGCCAAGCCAAAGGAGGAGGAGGGGACCATGAGCTAAAGTGAAAAGATTCCCTTAGAAATAATTTAGTGCATGCATAAGTGTAAATTGAGTAGGGGGAGGGATATCTATGAAATTTTGGACCTCTAATCCCGAGATATACAATAACTAGAGTTTACGTGAAAAGATTACGGGTTTCCGGGGTTCCGTTTGATCAAAAATGCTAAAAACATAAAATGTACGCGAAAACGTAGAAATCGTAAACAAAAGTGTATGTGACCTATTTAACACTTTGAAATGATAAAATAATGCATTTAACAAATATACTAATCTTAGTCCAAAGCCGGTACGCGTCCGATGACGTTTTTTAGATTTACACGGGTTAACTTCTCGGTTTTACGTCAAATTCAAATGAAACAGATAAAATTCAAAATAATGATTGGAATGGTTTAAAATATTAACCTAAAATTTAAGGGGTGTGGAATCCTTCCCCCGTTAAATGATTTTCGTCCCGAAGCTCAAGTTGTGGCATTTGACGATGGTTCAAAATTAGTAATTAGATGCGGATATTTCTTCTGAAATCGATCTTTACGTTCCCGAGTAAGTTCGGGACCTCTTCTTGAATTCCATCGTACCTTGATGTAATGAATGCGACTTTGTTTTAAATGCTTGACCTCACGGTCCATAATTTTAACAGGTTCTTCGACGAAATGAAGCTTGTCATCGATTTGCATTTCATCGAACGAAATACCTAGTGTTTCGTCAGGAAAACACTTCTTCAGGTTCGAGATGTGAAAAGTACTATGGACTCGGCTTAGTTGATCTAGGAGTTCGAGTTGGTAAGCGACAACTCCAACTTTGGCAAGAATCTTGAAAGGTCCAAAATGACGTGGGTTTGGCTTTCCCCATTTTGACGAGACGTATCTTCACATATGTGTCGCTTTGTCGGCGATTATAAGCAGCATGAATTTTGTTGCGTATCTGAATGATCTTCTTAGTCGTTAGTGACTCGACTACCCCAACCTTGGTCCAGCAGATGGGTGGTTGACACTCTTGGTCGTAAAGTGTCTTGAACAATGCGGCCTTGTTGTCGGTGCGGTAACTGTCGTTGCAAGAAAATCCTATTAACGTGGATTAATATTCCAATTGCTTTTGCGGTCGAGCTCGTAGTGTATCCTCCATAGTCGGTATAGTCTTCTCACTCTCGTGGTCGATAAACACAATGCACCTTGTACTACATAGGTGGTGTCTCTAATACTTTAGCGTAGGTTATGTGTCAAAACGTGTTTGAGGAGTTCAACAAACTAATCAAATGGGATAGCAAATGAATACTTAAAACGAATACCAAATAAAATGAAATACAAATACAAAGTATTCGCGATGTGAATGTAGGTACAAATTAAATGTTATGAGAATCCTTAAAGAAAGGATAGAGATAAGAAAATGCACGAAAATGAGAACTAGTGAGTTATACGAATGATCAAAGAAGTACATATCGAGTAGTATTACCCATCAAAATCAAAGAATGAAATAATAAATGTGAACGAAGGAATCAAAGAAGAAGTACAAATCTCCAAAGGAAGTAGTTGTCAATGTCTAAAGGTTATATTGAGTATAACGATTTATTATTAGGGTACAATGATGTATGAGCAAAGAATGCTAGAATGAGAGATGAAATGTAGTTATAAAAAAGAAGTAATGATCATTGATCAATGCAAACGAAAGAATTACCGAATCAAATTCCATGAAAAGAAAAAAAATCTAACTCAATATAAACAAAATTTCGCAAAGATAAAATAATGACAAACAAATTTATAAGCTTTATAAATGAATTTAAGTAGCAAAATAACAAAACAATAGATCATAAAATATCAAGAATGTTCGTACAAATGTAGTAACAGTCAAAGGAAATGAACGTAAAGAATTATTCGATCAACAAAATGAATGTAGAGATTCATTTGTTCTAATTGATCATGAACCAGAAGGCTATAGAGAGCCATCTGTATGATTAATCGATGCAAACAAGAGACCAAATATGAATAATTGAAAGAGGCATATCCTCAAAGAAACAATATATGAGGGATGCTAAACGAGATATGTGAATTGATTATACAAACAAGGTATGATTAAGGTGAGATTTGAGCTCAATTATTAGCTTAGAGACTAATAAGAGCTTATTTAGTAGCTCTTTGATATTAAGTCTTACTCTTTAAGAAGAAATGAGAACTTATGACAGTGGAAAATAAAAGTGATATTGATAGATTATTTAAAAACTAGATTTCATTAAAATAAAACTTGATTACATTATCAAAAGAAAACTACAACTGAATTTTAAAGGAAATTACAATAAGCTAATTTTTTTAAGCTAAAAACTACCAAGCTACTCTAAAAAAACTAGCTGTGTGTGTGTGAGTGTGAGGTGTGTGTATTTATAGCACTCCTCTGAAGCTTCTAGGCCTTGCTTGACGCCCACGCTCCAATCAATCATAGCCAATCATTTTCCCAATCATTGGAGGAGTGATTACATCCGTTGGATCACTAAATGACCTCACACGGATCGCCAAGCTGGCAATCCGTTTAAGGCTCACTTGTGCTTGTTGTGTGAGTAAATGTAGAGTAAATCCCATCAATTTGGTGTGCTTCTTTTGCTTATACACGATCCTGACTTGCACGCTTTGGCCAATGGGAGCTTGATAAGACTGATTTGACCTTGCCCTTGTGTTAATGACCTCTTGAATAGACATCGTACCTCCAAATTGAAAATCCCATTCATTTGACAGCGGGTAAATGAGGTAGGGGATGATTAACAGTACCACCCCTTTGGCGCTCTTTATAACTAAACGGTAAACCTCAATTAAACATATGGCCTTTCAGCAATTTTGTTCTTGTGGTTGTTATAAAAAGAGTAAGGTTTAAAAGGAATTTCATAAAAGATCAGAAATGGTCCATGTGGTTTTAATAAAAGGGAATAGGGGCTAGGGCAATGGGCTTTGGATTCTGCAATGACCCATTTAGGTATGGACCAATTGTGTGATTTTTTAAACTTGAGGGCCTATTTGGGTAACATTTTTCGGGTTTTTTTTTTCATTTTTGTAGCTTTGACTTTTATGACCAAGGTTGACTTTTGAACTATTCTTTCAGCTATTGGCTTGCAATATCCTGGCTTCTTTGTGCACATTACCTTTTCTGCCCCGTGTCCGTGGTTCCCTATTTAGACTTTTCATGTGATTTTTACATATCCCATACCTGCACACACAAAACACAAAAACAAGTATATTTTTGCCATTTTTAGTGTATTTATGGTCATTTAGGGTCATTTTATAAGTATTAACAGATATGTTGTATTTTACACTTATCAAAATTCCCCCCAAAACAAAACGATTGCTTGGCCTCACGCAATATTAACATGCCTTATAACAAATCCCCATCGAAACTTCCCCAAACCAAACCTTTGAAAAGTAGCAAAGATTTTTGTTGAGAGAGCTAAGAGATCACAAGTTATAAAACACCCGAATTCCCATTTTCAATTTTTTTTATATTTTTATGATTTTTTCTTAACTATCTAACTACAACTTATTTGTGTTGACATAATGTATTGTTTTCATTACCTCATTGGTAACTTTAAGGATCATAGAACAAAAAGCACAATTAAGTGTCTAAAAGATAACTTCATCATCCCCCCCTCGATTTTCACTTTTCCAAGCTAAGCTTAAAAAATTAATGATTACTGCTATTTACGAAACTAAGATGCTAAATACTACTTTATAATTACAACGTGTGAATTGTCTCTTCCCGACAAAAATCATATATTTTAAGTGTGTTGTGTGTTCAAATTAATTTAAACGCATTAAATCCACATATTAGAAGTGTGAAATCCGACCAAGCTTTACACATGGCCTTTTGGGCTAAAATACATAATCATCTTAGTAAGATCACAACTCAAAAGCAAACATAAACCTCCTTAGCTAAGACATCCCACCGTCATCGTGTAAAGTGCAAAGGCTTGTGACACCCACCGGAGAATAATAATCGAGACGCATGAACTTCCGATGAAAAAGCCTTGTAGACTTTTGCAAACCTTAGTTCAAAAGAATACCTTGGTTTTAGAAAATGAAACTTTTACTATTTATTTTCTAACTTGCAACATTATTATTACTATTTACATTATTAGGCTAGGAATCGGTATCACTTTTCTTTCGACGACACATCGGCCACGCCTCCGACAAGAGCTCGCGTACTTATTATGATACCAACCCTAAATATACATCCTCCACCCTTTCTTTCGATGTCACATCGGGAGCGAACCGACAAATGCCCATGTACTTTATTGCGATGGAGTTTGTATATTAATTATTAACACTAAGGATTTATAACTTGCATCCTTTTTATTCACCAACTACATTTTTTTTAAGATACATTATTTTTGCAAATAGAAAAATTTCATTTTAGAAACCAAAAAAACAAAAAGTTAAAAAAAAAAAAAAAAAATAAACCTTGAACTAAATTCTTTATTTACAAAACGATGTTTACTTCACATTGATAAAACTATTTTTCTCTGAATAAGTTGGATTAAAACTTTTAAACGAGTAAAACTCTAATTTGTAAAAATTAAAGAGAACACGTATAATTAATCATTTTAAGAACTTCTTGGGGAAGAAAAACCACAAGTTATTCCTTATAAGACTTAAGTATTCCAAATACAACTTGTTTAGCATCCTAACTCGTAATACAACACTACATCTCTTATTCTTTGCAATTTAAAATCTCTAATAAAGAAATTCGCAAATAACTTAGCCCTATATAAAAACAACTCGCATATTTAAAAATCACTTAGATAGCACAAGTCTTCATTTATACTAATGATTCAAGTCTAGCATGTTAAAATCTACATTGAAGACTAGTAAAAGCACAACATACAACACGGATCATACACTATCATCATTAATTGTTAAGGATTAAAACTAGAACCTACACGTACATCGGGCAAAAATACTTTTTATCTATTACCAACGGAAAACCTACATTCGTGTCTTAACACTTATTTTATTATTATTTTTTTCATTTTTTCCTACAAATAAGATCTTAAAAATTTAAAATTTTTGCTATTTTTGTGGGAAAACGGGTACGTGAGAACAAAACAATAAGCAAGTAACATCAAATCGATAGATTCCCTTCCCCAAACTAAAACGAAACATTGTCTCATGTTTAAAAGCGGTTCCTACAAAATCTAAGCCGTTATGAAGTATGCAAAGATAAACCGTGAATCGATAAGATGAAAGTATATCGACTCTCCCAAAACTAAATTTCACATAAATGATAAGAACTCGAGTGAAACGGGATACAACACTGGACACGAGAGTCTTCAGAAATTGTTGAGTCAATCCTACAAAAATCACAACAAACAACAAACAACAAGAAACCGGAAGAGATAGCCACAACACATTAAATAGAAAAAAAATAGAAAAAGGAAAGACATGGGTGAACTCCCACCAAGTGGCTTGTTTTTGTACACCTGAGTCGCAATCTCAACTCAGATCCCGAAATTAGTTGTCCTTCTTAGGAAGCAAATAAAGAGAAAATCTCAATCGGAACAATCGGGCTTTCAATAATGTTTTTGGACAAATATTCAAAGAAGCACATGAAATTCCATCCCCGATGAGAGGCCACCGGCTCTAAGATAAGATGTCGGGGTCAAAAATAGTGTCTTCACTCCCGAAGGAGAGAAATGAAGAAAGAAAGAGAATGAAGGTCAAATCGGAAACAAGGGTGGGAAGGGTGGGTAAAATATTGGCCATAAAATCATGAGATTTAGAAACACCCTTAAACACTTTGGTTATCAAAATACCCGCTTCGGGTTCAAAACATTTCTCAACATCCGGTGGTTCCGGTGGAGGACGAGGAATTGACGGATCATCTTGGTGGTCAAGGTTAGGTAACTCATTATCTTCATCTTCGGAATCATCATTCTCAACACCTGGTGGAATTAAATCATCTGGAACAAGGAAAATATCGATCTCTTCTTGAGCGGGCTCACTATCCTCAACGGGGATAGGAGATACGAGAAGAGACTCGATAACTGAACTTTGATGAATATTTTCCTGTGACTGGGAAGTTGAAATCTCACAAAACACAGTCATAAGACTAAGATATTCCTCAAATTCACGATCATTCCTCGAAGGAAGTGTTAAAAGTTCACCGGCGAACTCATAGTGAAGAGGATCACTCCTTGGAGAAAAAATAATTGAGGATTCATTTTGTTCTGGTTCATGCTCGGAAATCACTTCGGAAGCGAGATTATGGGAATCATTACTAAGCAGGTTATCAAGAAAAGTTATGTCTCCTTCTGAATCGAAATAACCTTCCTCAAAGTTAGAAGAAACTTCTATGGCAAGAAAAGCATCGATCTCATCAATATCGTCTTCTGGAGTAAAACACTCAACCTTATCGGATAAAGGTGTTTTGAGTAAAACTGGTTCATCAGAAATGTTGGAATTTTTGATCTCGACATCTTCTTCCATTTCATCAAAAAGAGGATTTATGGTTCAGATTTGAAATTGTCCTTCAAATTTAAAAGAGGATTTGAGTAAACTTGAAAATTCTCTTCATGCAAAAGTCCTTTTTGAGAGTCGAATCATCATTACCCGGTGGTAACGAATCAAGAGGAGCAAGTTCATCGCGAAACTTCTCAAAATTATCACAATGCTTCACCGTAGAAGGAACTAGAGAAGGATCATCAGAATGGATAGTGTACTGCCACTAAACGGATCATCTTTGAGAAATCTATTACAGAAATGGCGAGAACAAAATGCTTATTTTTTGTGTTTTCCTCAATTTATCGGAAAATAAACAAGTCTTTTCCTTTCCTACTCTAAAGTCAATGTTTCTTTGAGTCACAAACAATGAGACTTGTAGCGGTGCGAAGGAAAGGTCTCCTAACATAACTAGCACTCTCATGTCGTGTTTAAATTAAACCACCAACACAATCCACATAGAAAAGTGAAACCATTAACTCCTAACTACAACAAACCTCGCTATGCCCAATTAGGTTGAGTAAATGGAACGATTGGCAAGCTCGGTTGTCATACGAGTAAGAGCCAAAGCTTCAAGCCAAGTACTTGTAGATTAAATTGAGGTAAAAGATTTAGTAGCTTCCTTGAATCGCAAAAGCACTAGTCCTATTGAGCCACTTTTAAAGCACATGGAGATAGAAGCAACATTTTCCAGGATCTTCGAAGCATCACGGAACTTTGTTCATGAGATTGGCGAGCATTCAACATTCAACTTGTTGCTGGCGATCTCCCTCGAGCTTGCTTTTGTTCCTTAGCAACGACTTAACTACACATTATGTTTGAACTTGCATTTCGATAATAGCAACTTTCAATCTAATCTCTAAACGGAATTGTTTGAACAACAATTAGGCAACTGCTAAGTTGAGCAACTCTTGGTTTAATCGTTCTCATCTCACTTTCATCCCTCTCGGTATTATGGAAGTTTAGATGGATACGAATTAGGTCTTGGAGAATTAAGATCTTGAATTTCAACATTAACCAGTTTACTTCGCTTTTTTTAAACGAGATTCTGGTTTTGGTGGATTATCCATGAAAAAGGACATAGAAAATGATATCTTCCCCTTCCTCCGAGGTGGACTTGTGCGTTTACTTTCTGAACCTTGTTTTTTTCCACTTTGTCCATTGACGTCTCCCGGGTTTTGTTCGGTTTCTTTGAGGATAGAAACAACGGGTGTAGGAACAAGAGGAATCGAAGGTCCTTCACAAGTTTTACCGCTTCTTATGGTGATAGCATTTACATGCTCATGAGTGTTAGTTACGGTTTAACTTGGAAGAGTACCCGAATTCGAAGTAGAGGCGGGATTTTTGAAATTATCACAAAGACTTGTCAACAAACTCGTAACATTAGCCATTAGATTTTTGCAAATTTTGACCTTGATTTTGAACATTCTTCAATACCGCATCGTTGCTTATGACTAGTTTTCAAAATCTGTTTTCCGAAACACCTTGATTTGGGCGTAGGAGCTTGAAATGGTGGAACTTGGTAAACTGGTGGTTGATTGGTTGGTGGTTGATAAACTTGACCTTGATTGTTTTGATGGTTTTGATTGAAATTATTCCACATTTTGATTTGAATGAAATTGTTTCCTTGATATCGGCTTTTGGTTCCCTTGCTTGTTTTTGAACATTGGGTTGAATTGAAACCCGTGGTCGTCATCATTTGGTTTGCCAAATTAGAGGAATTTCTTTGAACAAAATTCCAACGCGCTGGTTTTGTTGAAGGATGATGTTAATCAGAAAAACGGGAAAATCGTTCCTTGTTAATGGACAATTGTTGAAATTATGGTTTGAACCACATGTGACACAAACTTCCTCAACTACTTTGACGGTAGCAGGAGTCTTAACACATCTTTTCACTAATCGCTTTCTCTAAACGGCTCATTCGAATATTCATTTTGTCTTCAAGTAAGGCGGCCATTTGTTGAATCTCGAAAGAATTATTGGAAGGTGAAGAAGTAGAAGAAGGAGCATTCGTACTCGCTCTTTGTTCAATTGCACGACTTCTTGAGTAACGAACCTTAGATTTACTCTCAATAATGGCTAAACCATCACGAGGCATCTTATCTAGAAAATTGCCACCCGCGGCGGAATCTAAAGCATCTTGATCATTGATGTCAAAGAATTATAGAACGTAACAAGTGGTGTAATTCCGAGAAACCATGATGGGACATTGCCAAAGAAGTTCTTTTGAAACGTTCCCATGCTTCGTTGAAGGTTTCATTCGGTTCTTGGTAGAAAGTAGTGATTTTGTTTCGAAGGTAAGTTGTTTTCGAAGGTGGGAAGAATTGATTTATGAACTTTGAAACAAGGTCATCCCATGTGAGAATTGATCTAGGAGGTTCCTTATCTAGCCAATCTCGGGCTTCACCGTCTAGAGAGAAAGGAAAAAGCAAAAGCCTTAATCAAGTGTTCGTAACATCGATAGCTTAAATCGTTGAAGTGACCTTTGTTGAAAAATCGAAGTGATTATGAGGTCTTGTCTATTCTACCCTGGGAACTTATACTTTGCACAAGTTGGATCAAAGGTTATTAACTCAAAATTGTTTGTCATTAATCGGGAACAACAATGCATCTTCGTATCCCCGATGGGAGCTTGTAACATCTGAGCCATGGTACGATGGTCGCCATTGAAACTCGGTTCCTCACAATAACCCGATGATAAATGTGTTGTCGACGATTTCGATTACGAGCTTGAGATCGAGTGCGCATGCACTAAAAATAAAGAAATTAAAAAGCAAACAAAAATTACACTAATTTTTTTTAACAATCTATTTTAAACGGATACACGGAAGACAACTTAAAACCAAATAATCAACTTACTTCACGGTAACTCTCAAAAATTGCTTTTCAAGGTGAGCCGTACTTCGTAAGTGACACAAATGGCAAGTTTTTGAATCTTTGGTTCGATTTGGGAACTTTTCAAGTTCACCGGAACTTATTTATGATAATACCTCAATTGAAGGTATTATATGTTGGTGTTCTTTTACCAACTTTGTGTATTTTATTTTTTTTATTTTTTTAAAGGACAATTTTTTATATTTTTGATTTTTTTATGTTTTTATATGATAACTATACTAAAAAGAAAAAGAAAATATTTTTTAAAACTTTTAAAAGTATTTTTTTGGATTTTGAAATCTATAACAAAAAGGAAACTTTCGAAGACGAAAGGATCCTTCAACACCATCAACAAACGTAAACGAAAGGAAACTGTAACACAAGTTTCCCCGCAACGGCGCCAAAAACTTGGGCGTGGTAGTTTTAATACACTAATAAAATATACGATATAATTACCACAAGAGTAAATAAAAAATTCCTCTAAGGAAAATTCACTCTTAAAAGAATATATAAAATATATAATTTCGTATAATTTAACCGGAAGTAAGATCATGCCGGTTTCCCCCGTTTCCCACACGATTGTGAAATTGAAACCCTTGCTTAGCGTGGATTTGTGATTTGAATGAGAGAAAATATATTCTTGAGTTTCTAAATCTACTAAATAAAAGCAACAATTTAAAATGAACAATTAAAAGCTATTAAACAGTTAAACAAATTAACGGAAGCAATTAAAAGCTACAAATAAGCAAATATACTAAATTTAACTCCTAAAAATGTAAACTAAATTTCTAAACCTAAATTAGGACAAAAGAAAATTTTAAGAAAAAGAAAAATATTTTTTCTTTTATTTTTGGATTTATTATGAATTAAAAACTATTTAAATCTAATTAAATCCTAGAAAATAGCAAATAAAGTCCTAAAAATTGAGAAAAATGATTTTTAAACTTAGAAAAGGTCTAAAGTAACCATAAAACATCAAAAAAACTATTTTTTACTATTTTTTAAAATTAAAATCCTATTTTTAAACTTAAATTTAAAAGCTCAAAAATGAAAATTAAAATCTAAAAGTGGTGAAAATGATTTTTCTTAATGTAAACCTAAAGCTATTTTTATAAAACTAAAAACTATTTTTTGTAATTTTCTGAAACTTTTTTCTATTTTCGAAAAATTAAAGTTAAGAAAAATGATAAAAATTAATCTACTAGATGAAAAATTATCAAAAAATTAGGGAAAGTCTATCTAGTAACAAGGAAGATAAGAAAAATAGAACTAAGATCCCAGCTTATCTAATAAGATGGGAAAAATAAGCAAATAGGCTACGGCTTATTATTTATAAAGGAAATGAAAATGTGTTTAAGTAATAAATGTGGGGAGTTCAGAAGGATAAGCTATTGGATAGCAAACTGTAAAACGTATGTTTATAAAGAGAGTCTTGGGGTTCGAAGTCTGGCAACGCCCACTTTTTGCTAATTTTTTTATTATTGACTTTTTGGACAACAACTGAATATGAAACTTAATAGGCCCTAAATTTTAAGCACTTTATTACAAAAACAATACTAGGACAAACTCTACACTGGGAAATAAGCTCAAAAACAGCTTAAGAGAAAGCTGTTACAGAAACTAAGGGTTTGAGCTTAAGAAAAACTTTATTGACACTTAATAGCTTGTACAAGCTTAAATATAAGCTTGTTTTGAAATCCAAAAGTTGTTTTGAGAAGCTAATGATGAGAATAAGCTAATCCTAATAAGCTAGTTTAACTAAGAACACTATAAGCCATCTAGAATTTAAGATCAAAAAGCCTAATCAGAACTAAAACTCTAAAAAGCCCGCAAAATTAAGCTAAAGCTTCAAAAGCACAATAAGCTAAGAATGAACTAAAGCTTATGAGAACTTTCAAACAACTAATAAGCTATAAGTTTAAACAAGAAAATCAGATACTAAAACTTAAAATTCTAAAATTAGAAGCTAAATTCTAATACTACTGTTTTTGGCTTTTTAAGAATTTTATGAACTTTTGACATCAAATTTAACTAAGAGATTAGGCTAGAAAATGAAACCTGAGACTCAATCTATATTAAGCTGATATAAACCACCAAATCCTCCTACTAATTTGATAAGCTAAATCTTATAATTAACTAATCTAAATGAAGCCAAAAGTTCAAGCAGTACTAACAATTGTTAGTACTGCTATCAAATTGCAATTAGCCAATCAAAAGTACGGTCACCTAGTGAGGTTTAACCTGCATCTCCACACTCTTGTTTAGTGTGTACAAACACAAAAACAAGTAAGAACAAAGCCTTAGATGGCTTGGATTCAAAATTTGCACAAGTAAAATCAAATGAAAAAACATCCCCTGGTGCTGAGACAGCTTATCAAAGCCATGAAATGATTTTAAAATGTAAACGTAACCTCAAAACTTATTTAAAACTTGATAATCTAAGTAAACTCAACTGGTCCCAAATATTGATAACACAAAGATCCTATTGACTTTTGTATTGACAAAATACTCTTAATACCCAAACACCCCTTTAGATTTGACAGATTTAAATAAAATCATTAGAATCTAAATCTAATTATCAAAACCTCATTACCTAGATAAAAACTTGCTTATCCAACTCTAACAAACAGAAATCAATCAATAACTAGGCTAAATAAAAGATCTAACACTATAGCTAAATTATTTTTTGGTTTTTTATGGATTTACAGACCAGAAAATGAAATTTAAAGATTAAGCAAAAATAGATGAACTAAAGTTAGATGAATAAGCACTAAGTAGAAAATTTAAAACTCATATAAGCACAAAGAAAACAGATAAGCACAATTAATAAGCAAATAAGCTAATCTAAGCTATTTAAGCAATTTTAAGCTAAAAATTTAAAGGACAAGAAAGTAATAGAAGACTTACAGTTGGCTTCAACTAAACAGAAGCTAAGGCTCAATTGAGCTAAATCAACACCTCTGGCTTATTAGAAATAAGCCAGTATAAGTCCTTGAGAGCCCTTCCTTAACTGGCTCTCCTTCCAAAAGCTCACAAGTCCAAAAGCAAAGGTTATAAGGCCTTAAGCTGTTTTTAAAAGTTAAGGTATGATTAAGGTGAGATTTGAGCTCAATTATTGGCTTAGAGACTAATAAGAGCTTATTTAGTAGCTTTTGATATTTAGCTTATCATTTGAGAAGAATTGAGAACTTATGAGTGAAAAATAAAAGTGCTATTGACAGATTATTTAAAAACTAGATTTCATTAAAATAAGACTTGACTACATTATCAAAAGAAAATTACAACTGAATTTTAAAGGAAATTACAATAAGCTAATTTTTAAGCTAAAAACTACCAAACTATTCCTAAAAACTAGATCTGTGTGTGAGTGTGAGGTGTGTGTATTTATAGCACTCCTCTGAAGCTTCTAGGCCTTTCTTGATGCCCACGCTCCAATCAATCATAGCCAATCATTTCCAATCGATTGGAGGGAGTGATTACATCCGAATAAGGATCACTAAATGACCCACAAACGGATTGCCAAGTTGGCAATACTGTTTGAGCTCACTTGTTGCTTTTGTTAGTAAATTAGAGTAAATCCCATCAAATTGGTGTGCTCCTTTTGGCTGTACTCGATCCCGGACTTCCTCTTTGGCCCAATGGGAGCTTGATAAGACTGATTTGACCTTGCCCTTGTGTTAATGACCTCTTGAAGAAACTTCCTACCCCCAAGTTGGTAAAGCCCTTTGATTTGACACGAGGTAAATGAGGTTACGAAGGATGATGAAACAGTAACAAACACCCCTTTGGCACTCGTTTAGAACTAAACGGTGTAAAACTCAATTTAAACTTTGGCCTTTTGGCAAATTTAGTCCTTGTGGTTGGTTTATAAAAGAGTACGTGTAAAAGGACTTTCATAAATGACAGAAATGGTCCTTGTGGTTTTATAAAAGGGAATTAGGCTAGGGCAATGGGCTTTTGGATCCGGGCATGACCCATTTAAGGGTTTTAGGAAAACAATTGTGTGATTTTTTTAAACTTGAGGGACTATTTGGGTAACATTTGGGTTTTTTTAATTTGTTGGCTTTGACTTTTATTGACCAAGGTTTGACTTTTTGACTTTGCTTTCAGCTCTTGGCTTTACCATATCTGAGATTCTTTTGAACTCTTAGTGCCGTTCATTGTGTCCGTGTTCGCCCGTTTTAGACGGTTTTCTTGTGATTTTTGATATATCCGTACCTGCACACACAAAACACAAAAACAAGTATATTTTTGCCATTTTTAGTGTATTTATGGTCATTTAGGGTCATTTTAGGTATTAACGGATATGTGTATTTTACACCTATCAGCGTCCCATTTGATACACATGGGTAAAGTTTTATAAAAACTTTGAGCATTGGATAAAAACATAGGCATTTGTTGAAGCGTAGATTATTTATGGTGGTTCCGGGTATGCCTAAACGTACTTTAAACTCGACTGTACCAACTTTAACGTAACCAATATAAGTAAAACTGACAAGTTAATAATTATCCTCAAAATAATTACTTAACACTTGCTTGATGTAAACATTTAATTGTTTGATGCCCGTTTATATTGAACGCTAATTTTTAGCTTACGCGATTTAACTTAACGATTACAATTTAAAAGCAAACGCGTACAATACTGAAAATACATAGTGAATTTATTGACGTCATAAATAACCCTAAAACATAGGGTGTTATATCAAGGGTCTTCTTTCTTAAACCATTTCTATTATAATCGATCTCTAAGGATTAGGTTAGGACTTGGTTCAAAACAATCTATCAATATTTAATTTGTTTGTAAGAAAAGTTTTGTATATTTGAGGATCATGCCTAATCGTTGGAGATATAGTTGGATTTGTTAACTTCCAAGGGGAAGTCATAGTGGTCCAGTTGATCTAAAGTGATCCTAAGAGGATAAGTCGAATCAATGGGTTCCTAGGGGTGGATTCCGAGAGAGGAATACCATAGGGAGTATGTCTTCTTAGTGAGCTCCAATATTATTGCATATCGGTGGAGAGAAGTATAATATAGTTTATAGTCCACCATAAGAATTATACTAGTGTAATAATATAGTTGTCGTGGATTCGCAACTGGACATTCGAATGGTCTAAACCCACAATCCCCCCATCCGAACCAATATAATAACGTGGGAGCCTCTCTTTCTCTCTCTAACTCCATCTACTTGATTAGCTTCTTTGCTAATAGATCATCACACCACCTTGTATTTCGGTGACTTGAAGTTTACAACTCAAAGAAGTCATGATAACCATTTTCAATCAACCCCCACCCGCCCCTCTAAACGGTTTCAACCAATTGGTCTTAAAGCTGTTACTTAATTTTTTCAAAAGCGTAACCTTCCCAAGAAGTCATTTTAAGGTTAAAAACTTCTTTTACAAAATTCAAAAATCCCTAACTTTGGGTTTTGAAAAAGTAGAGTAAAGATCGATAGCTCGAGAGAACTATGTTGATGGGTTCTCTATGCAAAGACCACCTCTGCTAGAAGCCGACGGGTTTTGCTTTTGGAAAACCCACTTTGAGGCTTACATTAAGTCTAAAGTATATGACTTATAGGTAAGTCATATCAAAACGATGATTTTACTAATTGAAGAAAGAAGACACGAACAAAGATGCTAAAGGAGACGCCGTATGAACTTCTCAAGGATGAACAAAAGAAGCAACTCGGAAAGAACAACGATACCAATATGACTCTTTACAGTGCTCTACCTCATAAAGAGTACGAACGAATCTTCATGTACCAAACCACTAAGGAAGTATGGCATACACTCATCATCACTCACCAAGGAAATTCACAAGTCAAGGATTGCAAGATTGATCTTCTCACTCAACAATATGAGAAGTTCTTAATCTTAAGTGAAAAAAACTATTGATAGCGGCTTCACTAGATTCAATGCTATTGTGACTAGTCTCAAATATATTTAATCCAGACTATTCTAGCAAGAATCATGTGAGGAAGTTTTCTTCGTGCTCATCCACTAAATGAAGATCCAAGGTGTACGGCCATTGGAAAAGCAAAGAGATGGCCTACAACAACCTCTTCGACGAGCTAAACGGCAAACCTTAAGGTCTCTGACATGATCTTGGAAAATGTTGGCGAGCTTCCAAGACCACCAATGGAAAAGTTATGTCGTTAGCATCTCAAAGCTAAAAGTCACTAGGGAAACAAAGTAGTAAGAATCGTGATAGTCAAGAAGGAAGCGATGGAAGAACGTAGACCAATAAGAGGCCGAGCAGTTCAACTTAAAGGCTAGGGAACCTCTGTAACATTTCTTTCAGCAAGGGTAATCGATTCGGACGTGTGATGAGGTGTCATTTTATACACTTTTTCGGGGTTGTTTAACCCCCTAAATCATGCATTCATGCCCAAAATATGTACTTAATCATTCCTTTTTAGGTATTTAGCATTTGGAAGGCATTTGGAGGAAATATACGTGACTTAGGCTCATTTGGAGAAGAAACGGACGAGACTACGGACCTACACCAACATTGCTCAAGAATTTCTCCTCAAAAGCTGGAGACGGCGTCACATATTACACGTGACGCTGTCACAAATCCTACCACGACGGCGTCATGTTGATCCCACGCCTTGATCGATTCTTTATGATATAAAGAGTGTGTTACCTTGGAAGAATCCAAAATAACAAAGATTGAGACTTTGTATTTATACCAAAGTGTATGCGGAATCTACACCTTGATACTCTAGAGAAATTTATGAATGAAACAGTAATGATTACAAACACACAATTAACATAAAACTCACTGCTTCAATATTATAAATAATACGAGTACTCTTTAAGTACTGGGGTTACAAAACCTTGAAGCTATTACAAATTCCTCGAGTCTACATGGTATACTACTTAAAGTTCTTTCTATCACTACTCTAGGGATCTCCTTTTATAGAAATACAAGGAGCCCTTTACAAATATATCTGCCTATCTATTAGGATCAGTTACAATTCAAAACTAAATATCCCGAAATACTCTCCATGCATTCTTATCTTCAGTTCATCAGCTTTGACCATTTAGCAGTACTAACTCCTTCTACTAGCAGTATTAAGTAACCTTGGCAGTACTAACTTTGTACTGGCAGTACTAACTCCTTTAGTACTGTTGGCAGTATTAAGTCATATGAAGATTTATTCCTAACAATCCTCCCCTAAACTTGTGATTGTCCTTCAAATCATCAAGTTTCTTCTGAATAAAATCTTCTAGTCTCTCTTTCTGCTAATTAGATTCTTTCAAACACATCAGTCACTTCTTCACGTTGAGATCTTATTAATCCTGAGAAGGTTCAAATGCCTGGGAACTCTCATGATCTACCCCTCCAATTATTCTACTTAACATCTTTGGTCCAACATCTCTGCTATAAGGGATACTACTTTTCTGTCAACATAATGAAATTGCCAATCCATTGTTCCATCAACAAAATATGAATACCAACAAAAAATAACATAACGCCAGCTTAGAAGATATACTCAGGTTGATCTCTCCAAATCTCATCATCTTATCAGCTCCAACAAAGTATTAATCTCCCAAAGCATAAGATCAAATCCTTCTGGTGCCTGAAGTAACAGTATCTCGTCCTTAACTAATTCTGAATAATTCTTTCTACATTCCATCTGTCAAAATCTCAAGCTTTCACTCAATTACCGTATAATTCTTTGAGCTTCCATCACCTCTGAAAACTTGATAGTACATGAAAGTCTCTGTCAACACACATGTCTTCCAATCTACAATAGGAAACTTTGTTGATAAAGATTCAACCTCTATGTGAGCCTCTTCTCTAGGTACTATATCCAAAAATCCCGTGATGACATCTTTCTCAGCATCTTCTGTAGCTTTTGGTCCTCTCCTTGTGTTGTTTTTCTAGGAATAAGGATTTCCTTTCTCTTTGTTCCAGGTATTCTTTAACAACTTCTTCCCCTTTTCTTCTTGAGTAACAACTTTTTCTACCCACAATCTTTTTAGAGACCTTTTTTTTTCAGGAGACTTTTGCTTTTTACTTCCTTTAACTGCACCATAGGCACAATATTTTGATTAAAATCCATACCTTTTCAAATATTGGCCTTAATGTCATTGTAATACATTCCCTTAGAAGCAGTTGATCTAATAATTTCCTTTGGTTTCTTCAATATTTTGATCATATTCCTTCTAGCTTGGGCCAAATATCTTTGGCTTCAATTTAAAGAGAATGATACTAATGACAGAAGATCATTCCAATCAATCTTCTTGTAGTCTAGCTGCAATCCATTGCTCTTTCTTTTTTCCTTTCTTCTTCAACCACTGTCTTAGCAACAATAAAAATGAAAGTGCGTCACACACCCACACCCTGACAAGCCGTATCCTGGATCGCACTCCCCCTCCCGGAAACCCCCACTATACTACGCGGACCACATTGGGGGGATTAATTGGTACGAGCTCCGCATCTCTAGAAATACGAGCTCTTTGTTCCTCATTCCTTAGCTCTCAAGCCTAATTGCTTCAGCATAACATAACTGTTCTTGTTCAAGGTCCTATCTTAGGACTTCTTCTTAGCTCTTCCTCTATCAATAGGAGCTTTACCTTCCGGCTTGTCCTGTCTAGCTCTTTTCTCAGCACTTCTTCTTGAGTATGCTGAGGAACTGTTACATACTCAATGAAGAAGTGCTGAAATGAGCAAGACAGGACAAGGAAAAGCCAATATTGATAAGGAGAGCCTAAGAAGAAGTCAAATAAGGACCTTGAAACAAGAACAAATAAGTTATGCTGAAGCAATTAGGCTTGAAGAGCAAATAATGAGGAACAAAGAGCTCATATTTCTAGAGATGGCGGAGATTGCTAGACATGGGATGAAGAATACAGGAAAAGAGCAATGGATCAGCAACAGACTACAAAGAAGATTGGGATTGAAGTTCCTCAACATAGATATCCTTCTCTTACAAATGAAGCCCAAGACCCATTGCCCAAGCTAGAAGGAATATGTGATCAAATTATTAGAAGAACCAAAGGAATTATAAGATCACTGCCTTCAAGGGAATGTCTTACAATGACATAAGGCCAATATTTGAAAAGGTATGGGATTTTAATCAAAATATTGTGCCTATGGATGCAATAAAGGAATTAAAAAGCAAAATCTCCTGAAAAAAAAAGGTCTCCTAAAAAGATTGTGGAAGAAAAAGCTGATACAACCAGAAGAAAATGGAAGAGATTTTTAAGAACCTAACAAAGAGAAAGAAATCTATTCCTAGAAAAACAACAAGGAAGAGACAAACTACAAAAGAAAGCTGAGAAAGATGAAACTCAAGGTATTAAGGAATATAGTACCTAGAGAAGAGGCTCACCATAGAGGTTGAATCTTAACCAACCAAAGTTTACCTATTGTAATTGGCAGACATTTGTGTTGACAGAGACTTTCATGTACTATCAATTTTTCAGAGGTAGATGGAAAGCTCGCAAAGATATTATACGGTACTAGAGTGAAATGCATGAATATTTGACAAATGTGATGTAGAAAAGTATTCAGAAAAGTTAAGGAAGATACAGTAACTTCAGCAGCCAGAAGGATTGATCTTATCTTTTGGGAGATCTACTAACTTTGATTTGAGCCTATTGAAGATGATGAGATTTGGAGAGATCAACATGAACGTATATCTACTAAGCTGGAGATTAATTGAATTTTTGTGTATTCAATATTTTGTTGATGACAATGGATTGGCATTCATATGTTGACAGAAAAGAAGTATCCCTTAGCCAAAGATGTTGACTAAAGAAGTAAAGTAGAAAAATGGAGGTAGATCATGAAGAGTGTCCCAGGCATATGAAACTTCTCAGATCACAGATCTCAAGTGAAGACGTGACAGATTGTTTGAAAGAATCATTATCCCCGGACATAAGAAAGAAGACTATAAGTTTTATTCAGAAAGAACCCTTGATGATTTGAAGGACAATCACAAGTTAGGGGAGATTGTTAGGAATAAATCTTCATTATGACTTGAATACAGCCCACATCACTAAAGGAAGTTTAGTACTAGCCATTACAAAGTTTAGTACAGCCAAGTTACTTAATACTGCTAGTATAAGAAAGTTAGTACTGCTCATGGTCAAAGCAGATGAACTGAAGATAAGATGCATGGGAGTATTTCGGGATATTTAGTTTTTTTTGTTTTTGTTTTTTTGGGTTTTTGTTTTGAATTGTAACCCCCCGTTGATCCTATATATAGATATGCAGATATATTTGTAAAGGTGGCACCTTTTATTTCTATAGAAAGGGAGATCCATTGAGTAGTGAAAGATAGCAACTTTTAAGAGATACATTTAGAGAGAATTTGTAATAGCTTTAAGTTTTTGTAACCCCAGTACTAACAGAGTACTCGTATTATAATAATATTGAAGCAGTGAGGTTTTAAGTTAATTTGTATATGTAATCATTACTGTTTCATTCATAAATATACTCTAGAGTACAAGTGTAGATTCCGCATAACACTTTGGTATAAATACAAAGTCTACAACTTATTATTTTGGATTCTTACCAAGGTAACACACTCTTTATATCATAAAGAATCCGATCAAAGCGTGAGGATCAACATGACGCCGTCGTGTAGATTTGTGACAACGTCACGTGTAATATTGTGACGCCGTCCCACTTTTGAGGAGAAATTTCTTTGACAATGTTGGTGTAGGTCCCGTAGTCTCGTCCGTTTCTTCTCCAAATGAGCCCGAAGTCCGCAGGGTGGTAGGAATTAATTTTTTGTAGGGGGGGGGGTGGGGTTTTTATGGTGTATTTTTTTTTTTTTTTTTTATTTTTTTTTTTTTTGAATTTTTATTAATTAATATTTTATTGGGGCGAATGATGGCAGACAATTTAGTGATTTTTTTTACTTTTTTTTTTGTTGTTTGATGGGATCTGAATAATTGACATAGAGAGATGATAGATAAATAGTGTATTGATGATGTATAGATCGTATTAGGGGGGGGGGGGGGGGGGGGGGGGGGGGGATTTTTTAGTAAGATTACTATACTTTCATACACATAGATTAGTATGGAACATTACATAAACGATTAAGCTTGAATCAGACCAACGTTAAAAAGAAAAAAAAAAAAGGTCGAAAAGAAACCACGCTTGATGATAATATAACAAAAAAAAAGACAAAAAAAAACAAAAAAATGTATGTAGAAATTAAAAAACTTAAAATAGACATACAGAAAAAATAGAATAAAGTCCAACATTAAAACAAATTTGTATTAAAAAACGATGTTACTTGCATATGAAGTTGCAAGAACCAAATAAAAATAAGAGATCAGGGATCAAAATAAATGGAATAAGTGCGAGCAGGGGCTAAACAAAATAAAACAAAAATAACAACATAAATAAAAACTAAGAGCGGGGAGAAAAATTCACCTCACCACTAACAACCCAACCCCCCCCACCCCCCCTCCCCCTCCCCCCCAAACAAATTTCCTCCCAATCCTACCACACTGCTAAAAACCAAAAAAGGAATGCTTCAGCACACTCAATTGGTCCTGAATGCTATGAATTAGGGGGTTACAACCACCCCGAAAAGTGTTATAAAATACACCTCATCACACGTCCGAATCATTTACCCTTGCTGCAGAACTTACAGTGAAGTTCCCTAGCCCTTCAGATGAATGCATCGGCCTCTTCTTGTCTACTCATATCATCGCTTCCATCTTGACTAACACTAGTCATTACTAGTTTGTTCCCTAGTGACTTTAGCTTTGTGAGAGACTAACGACATAACCTTTTCCTTGTGGACTTGAGAAGCTACGCAACATTTTCCCAAGATCATTCAATCGACCTAAGGTTGCCGATTATCTTTCGCGTCAAGAGTTGTGTAGCCAACTCTTTGCTTCTTCAATGGCCGTCACCAGGATATCTTCATTTTAGTGGACAGAGCCACGAAGACACAATCCTCACATGATTCATGCTAGAATAGTCTTGATCTAAATATTTTAGATTAGTGACAATAGCATTGAATTTAGTGAAACTGCTATCAATAGTTTCTTCACTTGAGATTAAGAACTTCTCATATTGTTGAGTGAGAAGATCAATCTTGCAATCCTTGACTTGTGAATTTTCCATGTGAGTGATGATAGTGTAAGCCTACTTCCTAGTGGTTTGGTACAGAAGATTCGTTCGTACTCTTTAATGAGGTAGAGACATGTAAAGAGTCATAATGGATCGTTGTTCTTTCCGAATGCTCTTTGTTCAACCTTGAGAAGTTCCATACGGCCGTCTCCTTTAGCACTTTGTTCCGGAGTCTTCCTTTCCAATAAAAAACATCGTTTTGAATGACTTCCTATAAGTCCAATAATCTTTAGACTGAAGGTAAGCTCAAAGTGGGAGTTCCAAAAGCAAACCCTCGCTCTAGCAGAGGTGGTCTTTAGACATAGAGAACCACAACCAAAGTTTCTCTCGAGCTATAGATCTTTACTCTACTTTTTCAAAAACCAAAGTTAGGATTTTGAATTTTTGAAAAATAAGTTTTCAACTTAAAATGACTTCTCGAGAACGCTTTAACGCTTAAAAACTTAAGTAACCCGCTTTGCTACCAATTGTAGAAATGTATAGGGGGTGAATACGGTTATCTTGACTTCTTTGAAGTTTTTAAAACTTCAAGTCACAAATAACCAAGTGGTGTAATAATCTACTTAGCAAAGAAACAATAAGTATATGAAGATAGAGTGAGACACCACAATATATACTGGTTCGGGATGGGGGTTTATACCATCTGTACGTCCAGTTGCGAATCCACGACAACTAATTAATTACACTAGTATAATTCTTATATTGCCAATAAACTATATTATACTTCTCTCCACCGATATGCAATAATATTGGAGCTCACTAAGAAGACATACTCCCTATGGTATTCCTCTCTCGGAATCCACCCCTAGGAACCCATGATTCGACTTAACCTCTAGGATCACTTAGATCAACTAGGACCACTAAGAACTTCCCCTTGGAAGCTTACCAAATCCCAACTATATCTCCAACGATCTAGGCTTGATCACAAATATTACAAAACGTATTTTACAAACAATTAAATATTGAATATGATTGTTGAACGCAATTCCCCAACCGTAACTAGAGACTCAATATAATAGAAATGGTTTAAGAAAGAAGACCCTTTGATAAAACACCCTATTTTTAGGGTTATTTATGACGTCAAAAAATTCACTATGTCTTTCAGTATTGATAACGGCTTTTGCTATTAAATTGTAATACGTTAAGTAAATTCGCGAAGCTAAAAATTAGCGTTCAATATAAACTGGCCATCAAACAATTAATGTTTACATCAAGCAAGTGTTAAGTAATTATTTTGAGGATAATTATTAACTTTGTTCATTTTACTTTTATTGGTTACGTAAAGTTGTTACATTTCGCGATAAAGTACGTTTAGGCATACCCAGAACCACCATAAATAATCTACGCTTCAACAAATGCCTATGTTTTTATCCAATGCTCAAAGTTTTTATAAAACTTTACCCATGTGTATCAAATGGGACGCTGATAGGTGTAAAATACACATATCCGTTAATACCACAAATAGACCCTAAAATCGACCATAAATACACTAAAAATGGCAAAAATTAACTTGTTTTTGTGAGTTTTTGTATTGCAGGTACGATATAGCATAAATCACAAGAAAAACGAGGTTCCTAAACGGGCCCCCCCCCCCGAACACGACACAAGAAACGGAAGAGCACAAAAGAATCCAGATATGTAAAGCCAAGAGCTGAAAGCAAAGTCAAAAAGTCAAACCTTGGTCAATAAAAGTCAAAGCCACAAAATTAAAAAAAACCCAAATGTTACCCAAAATAGTCCCCTCTATTTAAAAAAAAATCACACCATTGGCCCTAAACCTAAATGGGTCAGCCTCGGATCCAAAGCCCATTGCCCTAGCCTAATCCCATTTATAAAACCACAAGGACATTTCCTAATCTATATATGAAAGCCTTTTAACACCATACTCTTTTATAAACCAACCACAAGGACTAAATTTGCTAAAAGCCCAAAGTTTAAATTGAGTTTACCCGTTTCAGTTATAAAAGAGCGCCAAAGGGGTGTTACTGTTCATCATCCCCCTACCTCATTTACCCCGCTGTCAAATCAAAGGGATTTTCCAAATTGGAGGGTACGGAAGTCTATTCAAGAGGTCATTAACACAAGGGCAAGGTCAAATCAGTCTTATCAAGCTCCCATTGGCCAAAGCGTGCAAGTCAGGATCGTGTATAAGCAAAAGAAGCACACCAAATTGATGGGATTTACTCTACATTTACTCACACAACAAGCACAAGTGAGCCTCAAATAGATTGCCAGCTTGGCAATCCGTGTGAGGTCATTTAGTGATCCAACGGATGTAATCACTCCTCCAATGATTGGGAAAATGATTGGCTATGATTGATTGGAGCGTGGGCATCAAGCAAGGCCTAGAAGCTTCAGAGGAGTGCTATAAATACACACACCTCACACTCACACACAGATCTAGTTTTTAGGAATAGCTTGGTAGTTTTTAGCTTAAAAATTAGCTTATTGTAATTTCCTTTAAAATTCAGTTGTAATTTTCTTTTGATAATGTAGTCAAGTCTTATTTTAATGAAATCTAGTTTTTAAATAATCTATCAATATCACTTTTATTTTCCACTCATAAGTTCTCAATTCTTCTTAAATGATAAGCTAAATATCAAAAGCTACTAAATAAGCTCTTATTAGTCTCTAAGCTAATAATTGAGCTCAAATCTCACCTTAATCATACCTTAACGTTTAAAAACAGCTTAAGGCCTTATAACCTTTGCTTTTGGACTTGTGAGCTTTTGGAAGGAACCAGTTTTTTTTGTTTTTTGGTTAAGGAAGGGCTCTCAAGACTTATACTGCTTAATTTATCTATAAGCCATACAAAAGAGGGTGTTGAATTTAGCTCAATTGAGCCTTAGCTTCTGTTTAGCTGAAGCCAACTGTAATCTCTATGACATTCTTGTCTTTAAATTTTTTAGCTTAAAATTGCTTAATAGCTTAGATTAGCTATTATGCTCTTAATTGTCTTAACGTTTCTAGCTGCTTATCGCAAGTTAAAATTTCTACTTAGTGCTTATTCATCAAATTTAGTCATCTATTTTTAGCTTAATCTTTAAATTTCATTTTCTGTCTTTAAAATCCATAAAAACCAAAAATAATTTAGCATAGTGTAGATCTTTTATTCTAGCCTAGTTAATATTGATTTGATTTCTGTTGTTATGAGTTTCTTATAAGCAAGTTTTTTATCTGGTAAATTATGTTTTGATATGAGATGCTTAGATTCTAATGTTTTTAAATAAAATCTGTCAAATCCAAAGGGGTGTTTTGGTTTTAAAGATTTTGACAATCAAAAGTCATAGGATCTGTGTTATCAATTTGGACAGTTTAGTTTTACTTAGCTTATCAAGTTTTTAAATAAGTTTTGAGGGGTTAGTTTACAGTTTTAAAAATCATTTCATGGCTGGATAGCTATAACCTCAGCAACAGGGAGTTTTCATTTGATTTTCACTTGTCAAATTTTGGAACCACGCCCATCTAAGCTTGGTTCTTACTTTATTGTGTTTGACCACACACTCAACAAGAGTGTTGAGTGCAGGTAACCTCACTAGGTTACCCTGTACATTTGGATTGGCTAATTGCAATTTGCATCAGCAGTACTAACATCAGTTAGTACTGCTGAACTTTTGGCTTCATTTAGAATCGTAATTATAAATTCTTAGCTATCAAACATAGTAGATTTGAGGTTTTCATCATAGCTTAAATAGAGATTGGTCCCTCAGGTGGTCATTTCTAGCCTAATCTCTTAGTTAAATTTGATGTCAAAAGTTCATAAAATTCTTAAAAAAAGCCAAAAACAGTAGTATTATAATTTAGCTTCTAAATTTAGAGTTTTAAGTTTAAGTATCTGATTTTCTTGTTTAAACTTATAGCTTATTAGTTGTTTGTTAAGTTCTCATAAGAGCTTGGCTTAATTTTGAGCTTTTAGAGTTTAGTTCTGAATTTGCTCTTTTGATCTTAAATTTTAAATGGCTTATAGTGTTCTCAGTTAAACTAGCTTATTAGGATAGAGCTTATTCGCATCATACTTCTTCAAACAACTTTTGATTGCCAAAACAAGCTTATATTTAAGCTTGTACAAGCCTTTAAGTGTCAACAAAGTTTTTCTTAAGCTCAAACCCTTAGTTTCTGTAACAGCTTTCTCTTAAGCTGTTTTTGAGCTTAGTTCCCAGTTTAATTAGTATTTGTTTTTTGAAAAATGCTTAAAAATTAGTCCTTTTTAAGTTTCAAATTCAGTTTGTCATAAAGTCAATAATAAAAAAATAGGCAAAAAGGGGTTGCCAACTTCGGAACCCAAGACCTCTCTCTTATAATCCATACGTTTTACCAGTTTGCTCCAATAGCTCATCCATTCATAACTCCCCATAAAATATAATATATATATTGAATTTATACTTTAAACACATTTCCATTTCCTATATAAATAATAAGCCGTAGCCTATTAGCTTATTTTCCACCCCACTTATTAGATAAGCTGGGATCTTAGTTCTAATTTTCTTATCTTCCTTGTTACTAGATAGACTTTTCCTGATTTTTTGGTAATTTTTCATTTAGTAGATTAATTTTTATCATTTTTCTTAAGTTAAAAACAAAAAAAAAAAAAAATTTTCGAAAATACATAAAAAATAGAAAAAAGTTTCAGAAAAATACAAAAAATAGTTTTTAGTTTTATAAAAAATAGCTTTAGGTTTACATTAAGAAAACTCATTTTCACCACTTTTAGATTTTCATTTTCATTTTTGAGCTTTTAAATTTAAGTTTAAAAATAGGATTTTAATTTTAAAAAATAGTTAAAAATATTTTTTTGAGTTTTTATGTTACTTTAGACTTTTCTAAGTTTAAAAATCATTTTTCTCAATTTTTAGGACTTTATTTGCTATTTTCTAGGATTTAATTAGATTTAAATAGTTTTTAATTCATAATAAATCCAAAAATAAAAGAAAAAATATTTTTCTTTTTCTTAAAATTTTCTTTTGTCCTAATTTAGGTTTAGAAATTTAGTTTACATTTTTAGGAGTTAAATTTAGTAAAATTTGCTATTTGTAGCTTTTAATTGCTTCCGTTAATTTGTTTAACTGTTTAATAGCTTTTAATTGTTCATTTTAAATTGTTGCTTTTATTTAGTAGATTTAGAAACTCAAGAATATATTTTCTCTCATTCAAATCACAATCCAAGCTAAAGCAAGGTTTCAATTTCACAAGTCGTGAAACGACCGGAAGTCTTACTTACCCTTAAATATACGTATTATATATTATATATATATCTTTTAAGAGTGAATTTTCCTTAGGGAATTTTCTTAATTGCTCTTGTGGTATTATATCGTATATTTTATTAGTGTATTAAAACTACCACATCAAGTTTTTGGCGCCGTTGCCGGGGACTTGTGTTAAAGATTCCTTCGTTTACGTTTGTTGATTTGGTTTGAAGATCCTTTCGTCCTCGAAAGTTTCATTTTTGTTAAATATTTCAAAAATCCAAAAAAAAATATAAAAAGTAAAAAATATTTTCTTTTTCTTTTTAGTATAGTTATCATATAAAAAACATAAAAAAAATCAAAAATATAAAAAAAATTGTCCTTAAAAAAAAAATAAAATACACAAAGTTGGTAAAAGAACACCAACATATAATACCTTCAATTGAGGTATTATCATAAATAAGTTCCGGTGAACTTGAAAAGTTCCCAAATCGAACCAAAGATTTAAAAACTTGCCATTTGTGTCACTTACGAAGTACGGCTCACCTTGAAAAGCAATTTTTGAGAGTTACCGTGAAGTAAGTTGATTATTTGGTTTTAAGTTGTCTTCCGTGTATCCGTTTAAAATAGATTGCTAAAAAAAAATTAGTGTAATTTTTGTTTACTTTTTAATTTCTTTATTTTTAGTGCATGCGCACTCGATCTCAAGCTCGTAATCGAAATCGTCGACAACAACAATTAACAACGGTTATTGTTGAGGAACCCGAGTTTCCAATGGCCGACAATCGTACCATGGCTCAGATGTTACAAGCTCCCATCGAGGGATACGAAGATGCAATTGTTGTTCCACCGATAAATGCAAACAATTTTGAGCTTAAACAACCTTTGATCAACCTTGTGCAAAGTAATAAGTTCACGGGTAGACAAGACCCTCATAATCACCTTCGATTTTTCAACAAGGTCACTTCAACGTTTAGACATCCCGAAGTTCCGAACACTTCGATTAAGCTTTTGCTTTTTCCTTTCTCTCTAGACGGTGAAGCCCGAGATTGGCTAGATAAGGAACCTCCTAGATCAATTCCTCACCATGGGATAGACCTGGTTTCAAATTTCATAAATCATTCCTTCCACCTACCAAAAACAACTTACCTTCGAAACAAAAACAAAATCACTACGGTCTACCAAGAACCGAATGAAACCTTCAACGAAGCATGGGAACGTTTCAAAGAACTTCTTCGTCAATGTCCTCATCATGGTTTCTCGGAATTACACCAACTTGATACGTTCTATAATTCTTTGAATACCAATGATCAAGATGCTTTAGATTCCGCCGCGGGTGGCAATTTTCTTGATAAGATGCCTCTGATGGTTTTAGCCATTATTTAGAGTATATCTAAAGTTCGTTACTCAAGAAGTCTGCAATTGAACAAAGAGCGAGTACGAATGCTCCTTCTTCTACTAGTCTTCTCCTTCCAAATAAATTCTTTCGAGATTCAACAAATGGCCGCCTTACTTGAAGACAAAATGAATATAGAAAGAGCGTAGAGAAAGCGCTTAGTGGAAAAGAATGATACGACTCCTGCTTCCGTCAAAGTTATTGAGTGAAGTTTGTGAGTCACTGTGGTTTCAAACATAATTGTTTCAAACAATTGGTCATTAACATGGAACGCAATTCCCGTTTTTCATGAAAACATTCATCATTCCAACAAACGCCGCCGTTGGCAACTTTGTTCAAAGTAATCCTCCTAATTTGGCAAATCAAATGAGACCACCTAGTTTTAATCAACCAAATGTTCAAAACAACCAAGGAAACCAAAGCCGATATCAAGGAAACAATTTCAATCAAAACAATCAAGGTCAAGTTTATCAACCACCAACCAATCAACCACCGGTTTACCAAGTTACCACCATATTCAAGCTCCCTACGCCCCAAATTCAAGAGTTTCGAAAAGCAGTTTTAAAACACGTCAAAGCAAACGATGCGGTATTGAAAGAATGATCAAAATTCAAGGTCAAAATTTGCAAAATCAAATGGCTAATGTTACGAGTTTGTTGACAAGTCTTTGTGATAATTTCAAAAATCCCGCCTCTACTTCGAATTCGGGTACTCTTCCAAGTTAAACCGTAACTAACACTCATGAGCATGTAAATGCTATCACCATAAAAAAAAAAAAAAGAAAAAAAAGAAAGCGGTAAAACTAGGGAAGGACCTTCGAACCGCTTATTCCTACACCCGTTGTTTCTACTCCTCCAAAGGAACCCGAACAAAACCCGGAGACGTCAATGGACAAAGTGCAAAAACCAAGTTCAGAAAGTACCGCACAAGTCCCACCTCCGGAGGAAGAAGAATCCATTTTCATGGAAATTCCAAAACCAAAAGCAAAGAAAACCGTTAATGTTGAAATTCAAGATCTTAATTCTCCAAGACCTAATTCGTATCAATCTAAACTTCCATATCCCGAGAGGATGAAAGTGAGAGAGAACGATAAACCAAGTGCTCAACATAGCCGGTTCTTAAAGATGTTCAAACAACTCCGTTTAGAGATTGGATTGAAAGATGCTCTTGTCGAAATGCCAAAGTTCAACAAATGGTTAAGCTCGTTGCTAAGGAACAAAGAGAAACTCGAGGAGATCGCCATCACAACTGTGAATGCTGAATGTTCCGCCATCATCATGAACAAAGTTCCCGAGAAGCTCGAAGATCCGGGAAAATTTCTTATCCCATGTGCTTTACAAGAGCTCGATAGGACTAGTGCTTTAGCCGATTCCGGAGCTAGCATAAATCTTTTACCTCATTCTATCTACAAGAAACTTGGGCTTGAAGCTTTGACTCCTACTCGAATGACACTCGAGCTTGCCAATCGTTCCATTACTCACCCAATGGGCATAGCCGAGGATGTTGTAGTTAGAGTTGATGGTTTCACTTTTCTTGCGGATTTTGTGGTGGTTAATTTTGAACCCGACCCGAGAGTGCCTATTATTTTAGGAAGACCTTTCCTTCGCACCGCAAAAGCTCTCATTGATTTGTACGAAGAAACATTGACTTTAAGAGTAGGAAAGGAAGACCTTGTTTATTATGCCGATAAATCTGAGAAAAACAAAAATAAGCATTTTGTTCACGCCATTTCTGTAATCGATTTCTCAAAAGATGATCCGTTTAGTGGCAGTACCACTATCCATTCTGATGATCCTTCTCCTAGTTCTTCTCCGGTGAAGACTAGTGATAATTTTGAGAAGTTCGCCGATGAACTTGCTCCTCTTGATTCGTTACCACCGGGTAATGATGATTCGACTCTCAAAAAGGACTTGCATGAAGAGAATTTTCAAGTTTACTCAAATCCTCTTTTTGAATTTGATGACAATTTCAAATCTAGCACCATAAATCCTCTTTTTGATGAAATGGAAGAAGATGTCGAGATCAAAAATTCCAACCTTTTTGATGAACCAGTTTTACTCAACACACCTTTATCCGATAAGGTTGAGTGTTTTACTCCAGAAGACGATATTGATGAGATCGATGCTTTTCTTGCCATAGAAGTTTCTTCTAACTTTGAGGAAGGTTATTTCGATTCAGAAGGAGACATAACTTTTCTTGATAACCTGCTTAGTAATGATTCCCATAATCTCGCTTCCGAAGTGATTTCCGAGCATGAACCAGAACAAAATGAATCCTCAATTATTTTTTCTCCAAGGAGTGATCCTCTTCACTATGAGTTCGCCGGTGAACTTTTAACACATCCTCGAGAATGATCGTGAATTTGAGGAATATCTTAATCTTATGACTGTGCTTTGTGAGATTTCAACTTCCCAGTCACAGGAAAATATTCATCAAAGTTCAGTTATCGAGTCTCTTCCCGTATCTCCTATCCCCGTTGAGGATAGTGAGCCCACTCAAGAAGAGATCGATATTTTCCTTGTTCCAGATGATTTAATTCCACCAGGTGTTGAGAATGATGATTCCGAAGATGAAGATCATGAGTTACCTAACCTTGACCACCAAGATGATCCGTCAATTCCTCGTCCTCCACCGGAACCACCGGATGTTGAGAAATGTTTTGAACCCGAAGCGGGTATTTTGATAACCAAAGTGTTTAAAGGTGTTTCTAAGTCCCGTGATTTTATGGCCAATATTTTACCCATCCTTCCCACCCTTGTTTCCGATTTGACCTTCATTCTCTTTCTTTCTTCATTTCTCTCCTTCGGGAGTGAAGACACCATTTTTGACCCCGGCATCTTCACTTAGAGCCGGTGGCCTCTCATCGGGATGGAACTTTCATGTGCTTTAATGTTTGTCCAAACATTAATGAAAGCCCGATTGAGATTTTCTCTTCCATTTGCTCTCCCTAAGGACAACTAAATTCAGGGATCGAGTCGAGCTTGCGACTCGGTGAACAAAAACAAGCCGCTTCGTGGGAGTTCACCCCATGCTTATCCTTTTCTATTTTTCTTTCTATTTTTAATGTGTTGTGGCTATCCTCTTCCGGTTTCTTGTTGTTTGTTTGATTTGTAGTGGATTTTTGTAGATTTGACTCAACTTTATGAAGACTCTCGTGTCCAGTGTTGTATCCGTTTCACTAGAGCTTCTTATCATTTATGTGAAATTAGTTTGGGAAGATCCATATCCTTTTCATCTTTATCGATTCACGTATATCTTTGAGCTACTCATAAACATCTTTAGATTTTCGTAGAACCGACGTTAAACATTGCTGACAATGTTTCGTTTTAGTTTGGGGAGGGAATCTATCGATTTGATGTTTGCGCTGCATATTGATTTGTTCTCAACGTACCCGTTTTTACCACAAAAATAGCAAAAATTTAAATTTTAAGATCTTTATTTGTAGGAAAAAAATTAAAAAAATAATAATAAAATAATAGTGTCAAGATTACAAATGTAGGTTCCTTGGTAAGAATAAAAAGTAATTTTAGACCCGATTCGTACTGTAGAGTTCATAGCTTTTTCCCTAAACAAGTAATGATGAATAAGTTGAGTGCTAGTCTCATGTAGATTATAAACATGCTAGACTGAATCATTCTTAAATGAAGACTGTGTGCAAATCATAAGTAGATATTTAAATATGCCGAGTTGATATATTAGCACGTCTATTTGCGAATACATTATTAGAATTTTAAATTGCAAAAAGAAGTAGATGATAGTGTAGATACGAGTTAGGATGCTAAACAAGGTGTTTATTTGGAAAACTTAAAGGCATATATGAAATACTTGTTGGGTTTTTCTCCGCAGAAGTTCTTAAATGATAAGTATACGTGTTCTCTTTTTAATTTTTAACCATTAGCGTTTTACTCTTAAAAGTCTAATCAACATATTCAGAAAAAAAGTTCTATCAATGATGAAGTAAACATCTTTTAAATAAGAATTTTAGTTTCAATTTTATACTTTGGTTTTCAAATGAAGAATTTCTATTTGCAAAATAATGAACCTCTTTAAAAAAAAATGTAGTTGGTGAATAAAAAAGATGCAAGTTATAAATCTTATGGTTAATTATAATATACAAACTCCATCGCAAATAAAGTACATGGCAATTGTCGTTCCTCCCGATGTGACCATCGAAAGAAAGGTGTGAGGATGTATATTTAGGGTAAGTATCATAAAAGTACGCGAGCTCTGTCGGAGGCGTTGCGATGTGTTTGTCGAAAGAAAAAGTGATACCAGTTCCTAGCCTAAAAATGTAAATTAGTAATAATAAATGTTGGTCAAGTTAAAAAATAACAAAGTAAAAGTTTCATTTTCTAAAACCAAGGTATTCTTTTGAACTAAGGTTTGCAAAAGTCTACAAGGCTTTTTCGATCAGAATTTCAGCGTATCGCGGATTTTTTTCTCGGATGGGGTGTCAAAAGCCTTAGCACTTACCCGATGACGTGGGATTCTTTAGCTAAAGGAGTTTTTGTTTTGCTTTGAGTTGGGATCTTACTAATTGATAATATATGAGCCCCAAAGGCCATGTGTAAAGCTTGGTCGGATTTCATCTATCTAAATATGTGGATTTAATGGTTTAAATTAATTTGAACACACACACCTAAATATATGATTTATGTCGGGAAGAGAAATTCACAAGTTGTAATTATAAGTAGTCTTAGCATCTTAAGTTCTGAATTAGCAAGGAATCTTATTTTTTAAGCTTAGCTTGGGAAAGTGAAAATCAGAGATGAAGTTATCTTTTAGACACTTAATTGTGCTTTTTGTTCTATGATCCTTAAAGTTACCAATGAGGTAATGAAAACAATACATTATGTCAACACAAATAAGTTGTAGTTAGATAGTTAAGAAAAAATCATAAAAAAAAATTGAAAATGGGAATTCGGGTGTTTTATAACTTGTGATCTCTTAGCTCTCTCAACAAAAATCTTTGCTACTTTTCAAATGTTTAGTTTGGGGAAGTTTCGAGGTATTTGGTTATAAGGCATGTAATATTGCGTGAGGACACGCAATCGTTTAGTTTGGGGAATTTTGATAAGTGTAAAATTCACATATCTGTTTATACCAAAAATGACCCTAAATGACCCAAAACAAACTAAAAATGGCAAAGATATGCTTGTTTTTGTGTTTTGTGTATGCAGGTACGGATAAGACAAAAATCACAAGAAAACCGTCAAAAATGGGCAAACACGGACACGAGAAACGGAAGAGCACAAGAGAAGCCAAAGATTCAAAGCCAAAGCCAAGAAAAGTCAACCCTTGGTCAATTCTCAGTCAACAAAAGTCAACCAATAAAAGACAAAAACTCAAAATGTTTCAAATCAACCCTCCAAGTTTCAGAAAGTTACCATATTGGTCCCTAAGGCTTAATGGGCCTTAAACCCCTTAAAAACCATACCCGGATCAAGAGCCCACAACAAAAGCCCAAACCCTAGCCCAATACCCCTTTTCATATAACTACAAGGACCATTTCTGTCAATTTTATAACCTATTTTACACTACACCTTTACTAAACCAACCACAAGGACCATTCTTGACAATAGGCCAAAGTAAAACGAATTTACCCCGTTTCAGTTATAAAAGAGCGCCAAACCATGTTACTGTTCATCCATCGTCCCAAGTTTCACCCTACAGTCAAAATCAAAGGGCTTTTCTAAATTGAGAGAAAGAATATCGAGAAGATGGAAAGATAGCTCAAGCTTCGGGTATAAATACCCCCCTCATTCCAGCTTACAAGGGGGATTTTAGTTATATTTGTATTAGTTAATTTTGTCGATTCCGTTTTTTTTATGTAATTTCAATTGGTCCTTTATTTCATTCGAATTGTAATAAATATATATTTTCAGTTTAATAAAGTTTTTATTTCAAATAAATTGTGCTCCATTTAAATTCTGTCAAAAAAAAAAACTTTGTGTTGTGAGTGTTATGATCAAGGCTTGATACCATCTTGGAGATGGATGGAGCTGCTATGCTATCAAGAGGGTTTTCGAGCTTATGGTTAGCCATAGTTAGATTTAGGTTGTTGTTGGTTCCGAATTAGAGCTTAAAGAATAAGCCATAAGCGCCACACAGCGTATATGTTGTTCCATGCTGGTGAACTCCAAAGGTTACACACTATTGTGTTTTGACCTAGTGTTCTTTTTCTGTTTTCTTGATAAGCTGTTGATTATTTGAACTAGTAATCTGTTGCATAGGAGTTGAATAAGCTGTTTGGATTTGATAAATAGTTTGATTAAGAATCTGTCAAGTGACTTGATCTTTGAGCTTTGTTACTTGTTTTTGAGAGGTAGATGATCGAATTGACTAAAAGCTTATAAGCTAATAACTTATGTGTCTAAATTTAAATAGTAAAAGTTAGTTTCAATTATTTTAGCTTTTAAATTCTGTTGAATGAAGCGTTTTTTATATATAAAAAGGAGCTAGATTCTGTTGGTTGTTAGATGTTTCAAGGGGCGCCCCCCCCCCCCCGCCCTGTTTTGCATTTTCATAATTTCAGTTAGTTTAAAAGTTACACAGTTAGTCCTTGTTAGTTACGCAGTTAGTCCTTAGTTAATTGCATAATTAGTCCGTCGTTAGTTTATTGTTTAAGTCTAGTTAGTCACCCTAGTGTTAATGGACTGTTCTGTACAAATAGATCAAACTTTGTGTTTTTTATAAAACTTTAATATTAGGCCACCTCCAAAAACTCCTACCCTCAATTTTGGATTGTGTCCACAGTCAACCCAAATGTAGATTATTGGTTAAATTGGTTAAGCTTAATAAAATAGTTTTTTATAAATATTAATTATTTTTTTTTTTTATTACTTTTAACATTATTTATTTTTACTCATTATAATTAGAGCTTTTGATAAAATTAATTTCCTGCATTATTCTTTTATAAAACAATATTTTTTTATATAAATGTTTTAGTCTAAGTTTTAATTTTACTAAAAATTAATTTTCAATTAAGTGTTTATCTTTATTTTTAACATTTAATTTCAAACCTTTAGTTTTATTAATTTTGTCAATTTTAATTTTTAAATTTTAATCTTTTAAATTAGTAATAAAAAAATGTTTTCTCATCTTTTAAGTAATTTAGCGTTAATATAGTTTAAAAAGTATTTATCTAGTTTTTTATCATTTAATTTCCTATTTTTAGACATTTCAATTTAGATTAAATAGTTATTATAATTCAATAAAAAATCCGAAAAACCCTAAATAATATTTTTCTTTTTGCTAAAATTTCTTTACATTAATTTAGTTTAGGATCTGTTTACATTTTTAACTAATATTAAATTGCATTTGTTTTCTTAAATGTCGCATTTTATTTACTTTCGTAATTAGTTTAATTTTAATTGTGCCTTTAATATTAGTAGTATAAATAAATCAAAAATATTCTCTTGCTTATTCAAAATCAATCATTCCGAACAGATCGAGGTATATGCCATTCATAGAGTCGTTGGGAAAACGACCCGGGTGATCATACTTGCCCGGTCAAACATACGTATTATATATTATTTTATATTATATTTTACGTGTATAAAATTACGCAATCATATTTTGTGGCGCGTTGCCGGGAGTCTCCTTGGGTTCACTAGATCCCATACCTATTTTTGCAAAAGATTCACAGAGCATATTTAGAGCTGATTATAAAGATGCCTTGTACTGTTGAGAAATCTTATCCTAAAAAAAATGAAAATTTTACCCAATCATCGACATCTTAAACTGAGAACACAAATCTTGAAAATTGGGTCACAATAAGGATCAGTGTAGTAGACGCAAAGATTATATCATCAACGTAGATTTGACCAGGAGAAGATCTTTTTCCTTGTCTTCTTATGAATCATGTAGCTTTTTTTCCCCCCACATTCCTTTAGAGAATTCTTGAGAAAGTAGAAACTTCGACAACAGATCGTACCACGCGCGAGGAGCTTGTTTCAACCCATAAAGAGCCTTCTTAAGCTTATACACATGATTCGGATTGTCTTGATCCACAAACCCGTCCGGTGCCATGACATAACCATTCTTCGCGCAGAAGGTCCGTTTCATGATGCCCGTTTTTACATCCATTTGGTAAACAACCATATTCATGTGGGCAGCATATGCGAGGAAAATTCGAATAGGCATCAATTCCTAGCACCTGAGCAAGGATCCTCAAAATTAATTCCCTCTTCTTGACAATAACCACGAGCAACTAAATAATCCTTGTTCTTTAGAATTCCTCCTAATTCATCAAGTTTCACCTTGTAGATCCATTTTAAAGTAATAACCATCACTTTATCTGGACGAGGAACGAGTTCCTAGACTTCAAGATGCTCAAATTCATTCAGCTCCTCTTGCATTGCTTAATCAACATGATTAAGTTAATGAGTCTTTATAATCATTTGGTTCAACTGATGAGAAGAACAGGCCTCGTAAGTAACAAAATAAGGCTGATCAGCGAAGTTGAAGTATTGTGGAAACAAGTCATTCGAGTTCACCGATGATGCTGTCTAAAGGATGATCCTTGGTTCATTTGGTAACATGTTCTGAGTAAGGAGTAGCAGATTGCACGACAGTAGGAATAACATCCGAAGAAGATGCTTCAGACTCATTTTTTGGAAATAGGGACATACCAAAGAAACGATCGTATTCATGGTGTGAACATCTAAGTCAAGATTGTCTTCTTCAACATCGTTAGGAAGGATATGAGATTGAGTTTCGGGTGTTTGTTTTGAAGTTACGAGTGAATGAGTGCAACTCGGTCAACGTTGTTGAGGTCTAGGTGCACCTGTTATTGAAAACAACGAGTTCTGTAGCAACTCTCCCTTACAATTCCAGAAGCAATGAATTTAGGGGCATGGGGTGACAACACTAGGTGGAGGAGTGAGTAATTCATCAAACAACGGTTGAAACAGAAGATCCCAATCAGTTCTTGAAGGTGGTACAAACGGTGTTAAGGAGAGGGTTTGGCACGAGTCATGAACTGATTATAGCAGGAGTCATTTCATGAAGTGCGGGTCCTGAACTGCTGTGTTCAGAAGCTATTGCAGTCAGCTCATCAAATCTACGAATTGTTTTCGATAATACGGTCTGGTACGTCATTCTAAATCTGAATGCTTTCTTTGTTGGTTGCATAGCCAATGAAAATACCAATAAATAACCTTCGTGTTGTAACTTACCTAATTCACCACTATCATTTGTCGGATAGCAGAGTGCACCAAATACATGGAAGAACGATAAGTCAGGAAGTTTGTCATGTAAAAGCTCATATGGTGTTTTGCCGTGATGAAGACGTACGATGGAACGATTTTGGGTGTAACACTCGTAGGCCACGCTTCTGCCTATAGACTAACAGAGCTTTTGCATAAATCAACATTATGCGGGCAGCTTCAATTAGCGTATGATTGCGTCTTTCAACGATACCATTTTACTGTGGAGAGCGAGCAACAGATGTTTCATGAGAGATGCCAACCTTCTCATAATATTCACACAAAGTTTGATTAACAAATTTAGTTCCATTATCTGTTCTGATTCGTCGGACAGGTACTTTAAGTCGGCATTTAGATCATCTTGTATCAACCGTGATTATAAATCTGAAGCTTCATCCTTTGATCTTAAGCACTTAACCTATGTAAATCGAGAGTAATCATCAACAATGACGAGGATGTACTTCTTTCCATTAACACTTGCGACAACGCATGGTCCACAAAAGAGCCATGGTGCAAAAGATAGAGTTTTTCCTTGGTTGGACGATCTATCTTCAGATTTAAGGTTTTGTGGGGTTTCTTCTTGCTTTTGCCTATTACACATGCAGAACACAGATGGTCTTTTTTCAACTTGACTAGGATACCTCAACAAAACCATGTCTAGCTAAATGGTTGATTGCACCAAAGTTCAAATGAGACAGACGTCGGTGCCATAGCCAGGACTTAGTCTTTGAGGCCTTTGACAAGAGACATATAGGAGAGGACGCCATCATATCTCTAAGAGACAGAGTATACAGATTGTTGCCTCGAGATCCAGTTAATAGATCAACACCTTCTAGATTACGAATGAAGCAGGTGTGTTGACGAAAAGCAACTTATCAATCGTTTCGAATCACAGAATGGGCCCAATAGAGAATATGTTGTGTCCAAGTCCTTCTACGTAGTAAACCCTTGAGATCGTAACATTCCCAATCTGATAATCACCATATCCCAATATCTTTGCCACGTGATCATTTTTGAATTTGACTGTACCCAAAAATTTATTGACGAAATTGGTGAGCTGAGAGCGATCTTCGGTCATATGCTTGGAGCAGCCGGAGTCCAAATACCAGAGAACAATTTGGACGACCTGCATTCATCAAGAGAGGAAGATGGAACATCAGAAACTATGGATCCCCAAGATTGACTGGGTTCCTTTTTGTTAGCAGATACAGATTTAAGAACCTTAGATTTGCTAACAGAAACATTAGTTTTAGATTTCCTAGGTTTCCGTGAGTAAACCAATGTTATGACAGGTTAGGTTTGGGGGGGTTGTTTTTTTTCCATTATTTATAGCAGTTGGTTTTTCTAAGGGGCACTTCCAATAGTTGTGTGTAATCCTAGTTAAAGCGGCCACGCATATTCCTACTATAGTGAGGTCCAGACCAGTAGTCCCAGATATAGCCCAAAATTTTTGTAAACACCTTTTCTGTTGGTTTCTAAACTTTTTCTCTTTGAATTTTTCTTAACATATTTAGATTTAGTACGAGCATTCACATTATTGTAAACTCAAGAACACAACAAGTCATGATGTATCATGAAAGCCTGCAACCATTACACTTATCACATTTAAGTTCAGAATTCGCATTAAGCTGGGAATGCTGCACATGAGCAGTTTCTTTAGGTTTAACAACACAATCTTTATTTTTCAAACTAGATTTAACTTTCATAGGGTGGGCTTCTACTTTATTCTTCTGAGTACTACTTGGTGTTTGCAGAATCTTATCTTTCTTTGTATTGCTTGAAGGCTGTGATCCGCTAGCACTAGTAGACGGTTTTACTCCTGTAGAAGACAACATAGGTTTGTTAGAAACTAAGTTCGATGAAGAAGAGGTTTTTGTGTTTGTGTTTCCTGAAGATGTGACGGGCTCAGTGAATCTAACTCTTTTGTCCTTGTTCTTTGGGGTCACAACCACTAATTTTCCATCAGCATTGTTGATACTAGGGGCAGTTTTTACTATGTTTGTAAGGCAACTCCTTAAATTCGTTTAGCATACCTTACAGCAGATACGAAGGATTGAACTAGTAGATTTTTGGATTTAACATTTCAACTAATTCCCTAAGCAACACTCGTAGCTTCTTTCCTGCGTGTACTTAATATTAGGCAGAGTGTAGTTTCTTTTAGTTAACAATTTAGGGGTTATTAGTTCTCACATCAAATCTACGCATTTATGGATCACATAAGTTTTGTACATCATATGAACTCAGAGCTTTTCCTAAGGTTTTCTAAATCAGCCTTGGAGCGAAATTACCAAAACTTTTTCCTGAAGACTAGCATTTAAATCAGAAATTTCCACAGACTTTAGATTGACTTGATTAATTAAATCATCACATTGTTCTTTTGATCGAATACGTGCTGGGTTAATCGAGCCATAAAGTTGCTTATAGCCTGTTCAAAATGCACATCTCAGCAATAAGCTTTGACACCCATATGATCCAATTTAATATTATAGTTTCAATCGCGTTCAAAGTCCTTTTTAATCTTATCCTCATTCATTTTTTCACTTAGAGATTTAATTCTCTCTTTCAACTTCTTATGACCGTGTTTTTCTCTTGGGACTGAGCTTTCAATTCATTTAATTCAAACAATTGATCAAAACTTGGAGCATTTTGATTTGACAAAGATTTATCCCTTTGAAAAATTTCCTGATTAATTTAAGAATCAACTTCTAAAGAGATGCAATGTTTTTCAAGAGTGGTAAAACTTTTGAATAGTTTATCGTAAATCTCTTTTTCAACGAAATCCTTTTTGTTGAGAAGCTCAGTCTCAAGTTTGAGACACTTTTCACATTCATGCATATTCACAGAAGCAATATCCATAGAAGAATTCATAATTATGTTCACAATATCTTGTTAATAGAGACATGTCACATCCAAGACTTCGTCTCGATTTTATGTTCAAAACTTGAATTCATTTTCACCATCAAATGTTTTTAGACTCTAAACTCGAATAGCAGTTCACGCCTGTTCTATTGAATGTAAAGATATAATCTGGACTCAGAAAAGTTCATCAAACAAATATTGATCGAATATATTAAATAAGTCCTTCAGAGCTTTTACACATGGAATATTACATCCCTAAAACAAAGCTTTTTGTTATTTCGAACCCCACACCCCTCAGTGATAGTCTGTGAGTGTGTTCTTTCTTATGACAACCACGCAAAACCACAAGATATATTTAAGTTTCTTCAAACTCGTATTAACCATGCTGACTTTAGGAAGTTCTTTTGGAACCTCAACTTTGGTGGGTCTACTAGAAAGAGTGGGTTCTGGAGAATTCACAGAATTCTGAGACCAAAAGGCTTGTTCAGCAAATAATTCAGTTTGTGGAACAAATCGTTTTTCAAAATCTTGAGAAAGTTGATTAAGGACAGCATAATCGACTGGTGTAGTATTAACTTTCTTTTATAACATCATAGGATATTTTTGTTTTAAAAGCATTTTTGAATGACTCTCTTCAGCAAGAATTAGGGTCTCTTTGGAGTCAGGAATAACAATTGCACTCGTATTCTTGATTACATTACCATCATAAAGCTTTGGTTCTAACTGCTGAGCTTTTTTCAGATAGAAAGGATTTTGATTGGTGGTATGATCATAGAAAAACTGAGGTTTCATCAACATGTGAACAGTTTGTGCAGATTGATCTCTTTTAAAAACAATATTATCTAACTATTTAATCCTCTTTTCTAAAGCAATCTCTCTATCTATATTCTTAGATTCTTCTTTCTTAAAATCATCATTGAGAAGAGAAACTGTTTGCATTAAAGATTCCTTTTCTTTTAAATGTTTAGAAAGAGTTTGTTTAAGACGATCAATCTTTACAGAATGTGCACATGAATCTGAAACGTTGTCTTTACTTGTTAAAGCAACATTTTGTCCTTTGTTCAACACTTTAACCTGTTCCTTATATCTTTCAAGCTCAGTAGTTAAAGTATTATTTACACTTTGATTGTCCAGATTTATCTTGGTACAATTAGCTACTTGGGTATTCAGTTGTTCAATCACAGATAATATCAGTGCATCTTGTTGTGCAGAAGAGTTAGAATTTTGAACTGCTAGCTGTTGTGATTCAATCAGATACTGAGAATAAGGAATGATATTTCTATCACTGGTTATTTCAATCTCTGAATGGTTCACAACATTTGACTGCTCAAAAGACAGCATCGCCTACACAGCTTGATTATTTATATTATTATTCACATTATCATGA
>BQNB010014589.1:0-72850 GCA_026074375.1 Tanacetum coccineum
ATTATAAATATTTATTATATTACTTATCTATTTACGCTAAATAGTATAAGTATGTATTATTGGAGAATGATATTGATATGATTATGGAGATAAGTCGTCAACCATCACACCACTAAAAACTGTTTTGGGTAATTGTACAACGCGTCTAACCTTTATGCATCAAACGTGAAGATTGTTTTAGAATTGGATGATTAAATATGGGACATTAATTGGACTAGGTCGTGTGCGGGCGTCGTTGCATTTGCTTGTGTGATTGAGATTGGGTAGCTAAAGACTTGCTTGAGGTGAGTTCTCGTAGCCCCACTTTTTACTGGTTTTTCCGTTGGGGGAAAATGATACTCAAATGTGTTTTGAAATGTTTTGAATTGAATATTATGTGATGCATGATTGTTTGGATCGGATGGGTACGCCTACCCAGTGTTGTGAGATTATTGGATCGGATGGGTACGCCTACCTAGTATTTGTGTGATTATTAGAGCGGATGGGTACGCCTACCCAGGTTTGTGTGTGGTCTTGCCCTAATTTTAGTGCTCCAGCTGGTAGGCCCTTTAGGTGCGTAAGTGACATATGGTTATTGATTAGCGGTGATGCTAAGGTTGTTTGCATATATTCACTGTCATATAGCACTATTGTCTACTGTTGAAATATTGGCACAGCTTTTGGGTTTAAGGTCAAACCTACGAGCTCACCAACATTATTGTTGACGTTTTCGAGTATCATTTTCAGGTGAAGTGAAAGAAGAGTAGTTTGGTGATTAATAGCAGACTTAGAAGTATCCCGTGTGGAATTTCGTTTGAAGTCTTGCTTGCTTGTTGTTTGATTTTAGTTTTGGATGTTTTGGAATAAGTTTGGATTATGGTCCCCTGTGAGGGCATTGGAATAATTGTAAGAGATTGTGGATTTTAGTTGCTATTTGGGACATCAGTCGAGTTTGTTCGAGGTTGATGGTCTTCATAGCACTTGGAGTTTATGCAATGTAGTTTTCTCTATTTTGTATCTTGTGTTATGATTGATCATTATGTTGCATTTCTGAGTTTCCGTCATTGTCAGGGTGCGACAATTTAACTCTTTTTATTAAGAATTATACCCCATTGTATGCGGAACTACAATGGGGATTGAATGACAATGTGTGTGCGTGTGTGATCTCCTCACTAATAACTTTTCATAAACCAAAAGTATTATGTAAAGTTAACTACTATGCTAACCAACTGAGCTTGCTCAGGGACTTAGTAGATTTGGAGGAGTAGATGTGTGTTTGTGAAAGTTATGACTTTGAATGCACAAACTTAACATCTACTCCATTACAAGAGTTCTATTTATACTATCTAGGTAATGTCACACCCACATGGGTGGTAAGCACTAATCCCAATCCTAATACACTAGTATATTTGTACAACTTTGTCTCTATTATGATTTCTATTCTAGGTATGGGACAAATGCTCTTTCTAAGTTCAGTCCTGACACTCAACTTGTCTTATACCCTCTTCGGGATAAGTTGACTATAGGAGATAAGAGCTTGGACTTATCTGCTTTCAAACTATCCTGCCTATTCTTCAGTCTCTTGTCTTCAGGGTCTTTTAGTTGTTGGAGATCGTATGGGGCTCAGTGAGTCTATTGCCACAACTCACTGAACCCATCACCTTCTTCTTTGGCTCAGGCTTCATTCACTAAGTACCGCCTTACTGAATGCTAGAGTCTTTCTTGTAGACTCAGGCTGCACATCTTGAAGGTAACTCATTGAGCGACTATTCACTCAGTGACTTTGAATTGTTAAAGGATATTTACACTTAGGTTATTTTATATTCAAATCCTAAGTGAGGAATCAGTGGGCAATGACATTTGGCCCAACATACTTACATACCTTCATCATTACTTATTAAAATAAAATCCTATGCATCTTTCTTAGCTTAAGCATTTCTTAAACTTATATCATCATATACATCTTATGTCACTTACATATTTAAATAACCTACAATAGACTTTACATTATATAAACATATACTTCTACATTTAACACTTCTCCGATAAGTGTTTCACATTCTTAACCGCATTTATAATCCTTTTGTCTATGGCAAAATAACATATATGACATTTCATAATCATTCTATATCTAAGCGTTATCATTCTATTTGCTGCAAGCACTTAATCTACCATATAACTAAGGCATATACTTTTCCGCACTACTTTACACTTACGGAAACGCATCTATGAGTGGTCTAAGTTTAGGCAACCTATAGTGGAAACCTACTTCTCTTAGAATGAAGCTCTGATACCAAGTAGAAACGCCCCTTTCCTGACTCTAAATTTGATTAAAAATTAAAACATTTACTCAAATGCATGACCTTTAATGACCTTATGTCACTCTTGAATAAACTGACCAAAATCTATTATGAAACGGCCCTTGAAAACATTTTTAACATAAAGTAGACACGAATACCTTTCCATATAAGGCACGAATTCTAACTCTTTATGGTTTTTTGTTAGGAATACAAAAGTATCAGTCACTTATCATTAGATATCTCGTATAGTAATATTTAGAAACTAGATAGGCTAGTTAAGGAAAATCCCATGGAAAGCCCATGGATAAGGCCTTACCAACCGGCCATATGTAGTATTTAAACCCTTTCCATGCTATGGAAAGGGTGTTGGTTGTTCACTTGTTCATTTCTTAATCTAACATTGTCTTTTTTCCTTTCTATCTCTAAGTGTTCAATCCTCCTACTTTCTCTCTCTAGATTTCTTGTCATTTGATTATGAGATAAGATACATCATATATTCTATAATTGGTATCAAGAGCCATGAGGTGATTTAGCTAGGTTTTGTGTTCGTTTTTTTCTCACTTGTTTTCTCGTACGTTTGGTTCGAACATACTTTAAAAGATTTCATCTTTTGAGTGTTCTTATACCATAAAGATTAGTACTTTCTTCTTTGTTTATCTTAGTATAGGGAAGTTGTACAAGAAAAACTTTAGAAAAACTTAAAAATCTTCATCTTTTTGTTGATTTTGGTTCGAAAAAGAGTTTTGGGTACAAGAATCTTGATTTGAAATTTTTTGTGTTTAAATCCATAAAGTTTGTGTTTTTAAGATTCTGCTAGTCTTAGAATAGCAAGAACTACAAGTGAATTCAAGTAAAAACGTCAAAAAATGTGTTTTTAAGTTATTTGAAGTGTTTGAAGACGGCTTTTTATACACACTGTTTGAATTTGGCGATATATACATATTGAATTCGGCTATTTATACGTAGGTGAATTCGGCGATTTATACGTGCTTGTATTCGGCGATTTATACGTGCTTGTATTCGGCAATTTATACGTGTTTGGATCCGGCGATTTATACGTGTGTATATCCGGTGATTTATACGTGAGGAAATCCAGCGATTTATACGTGTCTTCAATCCAGTGATTTATACGTTTCAAAATCTAGCGATTTATGCGTCTCCAAAAATCCAGCGATTTATACCTAAGAAATCCAGCGATTTATACCTAAGAATTCGGCGATTTATACCTCTTGGAAATCCGGCGATTTATACATGTTTTCAAACGGCGATTTATACAAGTTTTCTTAAGGTGATTTATACGTTACATTTGGGTGATTTATACACTTACCTTTGGAGACTTATACCATATTGCCTTGGAGATTTATACAGTTTTTCTTTGATTTCTAAAATCCCATGAAGTATTCAATTATTTTCTCGGTTTTATCAAGAATTGTAAAATCCCGTGTAATCTTAAGACTAAGTCATTTAAAACAAAAAACAATTTAACACAACAACCTCTAATCACTGAACGATCAAAAGCTTATCTATTCTCATTTTATCAATTAATTCAAAATGACAACTTTAGCAGAATTTATGATCATTGCTGGTGCGAACAACCATCCTCCCATGTTGGAGAAATCTTTGTATGACTCTTGGAAAAGTCATATGAAACATTACATGTAGAATAGGGAGAATGGGAGAATGATACTTAACTCAGTTCAGAATGGTCCACTTATATGGCCAACTGTTACTGACACGGATGGTACCACTCGAACAAAGAAGTATAAAGAACTTTCTGCTATTGAAAAGATTCAAGCTGATTGCGATTGCAAAACTACCAATATCGTTCTTCAAGGTCTTCCACCAGATGTCTATGCTATTGTCAATCATCATAGAGTTGCAAAAGAGATTTGGGATAAAGTTAAGCTTCTGATGCAAGGAACGAAATTGTCATTACAAGAAAAGGAATGCAAATTGTATGACGATTTCGATAAGTTCACTTTTGTGAAGGGTGAAACACTATATCAGTACTACTAGAGATTTGTTCAACTCATCAACAACATGAATGTCATCAATATGTCAATGAGATTAGTTCAAGTGAATACAAAGTTTATAAACAGTCTTCCACCAAAATGGAGTAAGTTTGTGACGGATGTGAAGTTGGTAAGATATTTGCATACAACAAACTATGATCAATTGTATTCATACCTTGAACAACATGAGGTACATGCAAATGAAACTCACTTGATGCGTGAACGTTACCAAGATCCTCTTGCATTTGTTGCTAACTACAATCAACCACCACCTCAACTTACCAACTATCACTCTCAATACAATCCTACACACGTTCCTCAACAAACAAACGACATGATTCCACAAGTTCACTCTGCTCAATCTTTCTCACCAATGTATCCACCTACTCATCCATCTCAAACACAAATCAGTCTTTCATCCGTTCCACCATCACATTTATATCAGTCTTAAATGAATCATTAAACCTCACCTCTTCCACAAATTGTATACAATTCACCTCAACCTTCAACACAACCATTGAGTGAGTTATCTTAAATGGACTCGGGTCTTGCTGTTCATGTGTTTAATCTAGGAGATGATCCAATTGCCTGTCTTAATAAGGCAATGGCCTTTCTGACTGCTGTAGCTTCTTTAAGGTTCCCTTCAACCAACAATCAACTTAGAACTTCCTCTAATCCGAGAAACCAAGCTACAATTCAAGACGGAAGGGTTACAGTGCAAGAAGTTTAGGGGAGGCAAGGACAAAGTTATGCTGGTAATAGTTATAAGGGTAATGCTACTAGTTCAGGGGGAAATAATACAGGAGGGCAGGCTAGGGTGGTTAAGTGTTATAATTGTCAAGGTGAAGGTCACATGGCTAGGCAATGCACTCAACCAAAGAGACCAAGGAATGCTGCATGGTTTAAGGAAAAGGAAATGTTGACTAAAGCACAGGAAGCTGGACAAATTTTAGATGAAGAACAACTAGCATTTCTTGCAGATGCAGGTATTCCAGGCGGTTAAGCTGTTCAGACAACCATTCCAAACACTACTGCTTTCCAGACTGAGGATCTTGATGCTTATGATTCTGACTGTTATGATGTCTCTAATGCAAAGGCGGTTCTGATGGCTAATCTTTCTAGCTATGGTTTTGATGTTCTCTCAGAGGTACCTCATTTAAACCTTATCAAATTTATATGGATAATCAAAGTGTGCATGCAATGCAGGGTTTTGAACAATCGCCAGTTTTTGATCTTATAGATAATGAGATAATGAGTGATTGCAATATCATTCCATACTCTCAATATTTGCAAGAAACATAACAAGCAGCTGTTCAAGATACTAATTTGTATGCACAACAAGATTCAATAATTTTATTTGTGATTGAACAAATGTCAGAACAAATGATTAATCAAGTAAATAATTAGGAAAAGGCTAATCAGGAAAAGAATAATGAATCCTTAACCGTTGAGCTTGAGAGATACAAAGAAAGAGGCAAAACTTTTGAACAACGTCTTAATGTTGATTTAAGCACACGTAAAAAAATGATTGATTCTCAAATGGATGATATGATAAAGGAAAAGCTTGCACTTAAGCAGCAAATTGACTCATTTGAACAAAATCTTTTAAATCAAATCAAAGAAAAGGAATCTTTATTGCAAACATTTACTGTTTTCAAAAACGAATTCAAAGAAAAATAAAATAAGTATATAGACAAAGAAATTGATTTAGAAAAGAAGATTAAAGAATTGGATAACATTGTTTACAAAGTGGGTCAATCTGCTCAAACAGTGCACATGTTAACAAAGCCACAAGTTTTTTATGATGACACTCACAAACAAGCTCTAGGATATCAAAATCTGTTTCATCTCAAGAAAGCTCAGCGGATTAAGCTGACCTTGTATGATGGTAGTGTTATATCTAGTCAACATGTTGCTAGTCCTGTGATTGATGATGAAGAGACATTGATTTTGGAAGAAGTAAGTCGATCCAAAATGCTTGCAAAACAAAACGACCCAATTTAAAAAGAAAAGAAAGTTAATATGACTCCAATTAATTATGTTGAGTTAAATAGATTATCTGAAGATTTTGATAAACATTTTGTTCCACAACAAGAACTGTCTAATGAACAAGCTTTCTGGTTACAAACTTCACGCCCTAATACTGACCAATCTGCTTTGTCACCTGTCAAAATTGTGGCTCCTCGGGAACTTCCTAAGGAAAGCCTGGTTAATACAAGCCTTAAAAAGCTTAAATACCATCTTGGCCAATTTGACGCTGTGGTGAAAAAGCGAATTACATCTGATGCTATAATAGAAGGAGAATGGGGGTTTGAACACATGAAAACTATTTTTCTAAATGAAATAATTCCATTTTTAAAGACCTTAAAAGACATATTTAATGTTTTTGATAAAGATCTTTTAAATGAGGTAACAGAAGTACAAACAATTTTAACTAGATGAAAGTTGTTGTTCAACAGTATTTTGTAGATAAAAAGTGTTTTGAAATTCAAAAAAAAGAATTTTTTTTCTTGAAAATGATCGACTCTTACAAAAAATCATGTCTCAAGATGTTATGTTATGTGTGTTGATTTCTACTACTGTTTTTGATGATGTGAATGTGGAAATGCGAAGAAGTGAATCTTGTGTGAAGTGTTTGAATCTTGATACTGAGCTTTTGAACAAACAAAATGAGTTAAATGATCTTTCAAAAAGTCATTCACAACTTGAAAAACATTGCATTTCTCTTGAGTTAACAATGCAACTAAATCAAGAAATTTTTCAAAAGGAAACAATCACTAATAATTAAAATGCTCTTGAAATTCCAGAATATTTTGAAAATAATGATTTGAAAGCTCAGCTACAAGATAAAGACACTACAATCTATAAGTTGAAGGAACATATTAAAACGATGAGAGAAAATGAAAAGGAAGAGAAAGTCAAACATGAAATGGATAAAATTGAGACCATAAACATTGAATTGGAGCATAGTGTGGCAAAATTACTTTCCGAAAACGAGCGTTTACATAAATAAATTGAGCATTTGAAACGGATTTACAAAGATCAATTTGACTCAATTAAAAAGACACGTGCTCTCTCTAAAGAACACGATGACTCTTTGATTGCTCAATTGAACTCTAAGTCTATAGAGAATGCGGATTTAAAACGTTAAATTCAAGTCAAAATTTTTGTGATTACATCATTGAAAAACGATTTACGAAAATTAAAAGGGAAAGAAGTTGAAAAGGCTGCATAAATACCAATTGCCACCACTGTTGCTCCAGGCATGTTCAAACTAGACTTAGATCCTTTAGCTCCTAGGTTATTGCAAAATAGGGATGCTCACATAAACTATCTTAAGCATACTCAGGAACAAGCTGACATACTTCAGGGAATAGTCGCACAAGCTAAAGCAAAACAACCATTAGATAATGCGCTAGACTTTGCCTGTAAGCATGCCAAACGAATTTAGGAGTTACTTGTTTATGTTCGAGACACATGCCCTAATGCCTTTAAACCTAGTGAGAAAATGATTGTTGTCACACCTATGAACAAAATCAAGAAAGTTAGGTTTTATGAACCTCTCACATCCTCAAGCAACATTAAACAGGTAGAGTCATCTAAAACACCTGATTCTAACACACCCGTGTTTTCTTCTACAGGATTGAAGTATTCTACTAGTACTTGCAGATCACAGCCTACAGAAAATAAAAGGAATGATAGGATCTTGCAAAAACCAAGTAGCAACAGGAAGAATAAAGTAGAAGCCCAACCTAGGAAAATGAATAAAAAGGATCGTGTTAAAGAACCTATTTGTGATGACAATGTTAAGCATACTATGTTAAATGTGAATTCTTAATTAATTTGTGTTAAATGTAAGCAATGTATGTTTGATGCAAATCATGATGTGTGCTTCCTTGTTTTTGTGAATGATATGAATGTGCGATCTAAATATAAGTCCGCTAAGAAAAGCAAACATAATATTTGGAAACCTACAGGTAAAGTGTTCACTAAAGTAGGACATAAGTGTAAACCAACATGAAGATTTTTCACTATAGTTGGTAATTCGTGCCCTTTAACTAGGATCACTCCCAAGAAAATAGTGCATCTTAAGGAAACCACTTCTAATTCAGTTGAAACACCAAAACCAGAGATTAAAGTCTATAGTAGGATACCCAAACAAATAAAATTAGTAGGTTCGAGTAAAAAAGCTAAGATTGTAGAATCTAAGATTGCTAACAACTCAGAACCCAATCATTTGTGGGGATCCAATACTACAGATGTTCCATATTCTTCTTCTCTTGTCAATGACAGGTTGTTCAGATTGTTCTCTGGTATCTAGACTCCAGATGTTCAAAACATATGACAGGGAACCGCTCTCAGCTCATGAACTTCGTCAGTAAATTTCTAGGAACTATTCGATTCAGAAACGATGAAGTTGCAAAGATAATGGGGTATGGTGACTATCAGCTAGGGAATGTAATTATCTCAAGGGTGTACTATTTTGAGGGGCTTAGACATAACTTGTTTTTTGTTGGATAATTTTGTGACGCAGATCTTGAAGTCGCTTTTCGGAAAAACACTTGCTTTATTCGGAATTTATAAGGTGTTGATCTACTGTCAGGTTACAGAGACACAAATCTCTACACAATTTCTCTTGATGACATGATAAAGACGTCATCTTCGATTGGCTTCTATTAAAGCATCTTAGATAAGAGCTGGTTATCGGCACCGTCGGTTATCGCATCCTCAACTTCGGTACTCGTTAACATGCTAGCCAAAGCCGGGTCTTGCATCGAGGTTTTCCAAAAACTTAAGTTTAGGAAGATCATTAGTGTTCAGCTATGTGCTCATAGGATAAAAAGCAACAAATCCTCTCATAAACCCAAAGCTGAGGACACTAACTAAGAGAAACTATATCTTTTACATATAGATCTTTGTGGCCTGATGCGTGTGAAGAGTATTAATGGGAAAAGTATATCTTGGTAATTGTTGACGATTATTCATGATTTACTTGGGTCAGATTTTTGAGATCAAAGGATGAAGCTCTCGATGCTATCATCAAGTGCATAAAAAATATTCAAGTTCATTTGAACACCATAGTCCGTAATGTTATAACAAATAATAGAACAGAATTTGTCAATCAGACTTTTTGTGATTTCTATGAAAATGTCAGCATTTCGCATCAAACATATGTTGCTCGCACTCCTCAACAGAACGGCGTTATTAAAAGGCAAAACCGAACTCTTGTGGAAGCTTCTCGCACAATGTTGATATTTTCAAAAGTTCCTCTATTTCTATGGGCTGAAGCAATCAACACAGCTTGTTATACCCAAAATCGTTCCTTGATCCGTCTCCGCTACAACAAAACTCCTTATGAGCTGATGCACGACAAGAAGCCGGATTTATCGTTTCTTCATGTCTTTGGTTCACTTTGTTATCCGACCAATGACAGTTAGGATTTAGGTAAACTAAATGCAAAGGCCGATATTGGTATTTTTGTTGGATACGCTCCCGCAAAGAAAGCTTTCAGAATCTATAACAGAAGAACCCAGAAAATTATGGAAACAATTCATGTGACATTCGATGAGCTGACAACAATGGCTTCTGAACAACTTAGTTCAGGACCCGAACTTCAATTTATGACTCCTGCAACATCCAGTTCAGGACTCGTTACAAACCCTATTACTCAACAACATTGTAATCCACCACCAAGAGATGATTGGGATCGTTTGTTCCAACCCATGTTCGATGAATACTTCAATCCTCCAACAATTGATGTCTCTCCAGTTCTAGTCGCTAATGCACCAAGAGCTGTTGGTTTAGCCGATTCACCTGTGTCTACGTCAATTGACCAAGATGCTCCATCAACAAGTATCCCATCAACACAAGAACAAGAACATTCTCCAATTATTTCTCAAGGTTTTGAAGAATCACCAAAAATGCCACATTTTCATGATGATCCACTTCATGAATCTCTTTATAAAGACTCAACTTATTAAGGATCGTCATCTAATGTGAGACCAATCCACTCTCCATTCGAATCACTTGGTAGATGGACTAAGGATCATCCAATAGCAAATGTAATCATAGATCCTTCTCGTTCTGTCTCCACCAAAAAGCAACTACAGACTGATGACATGTGGTGTTACTTTGATGCCTTCCTAACTTTAGTCGAACCAAAGAACTTCAAATAAGCAATGAACAAACCATCATGGATTGATGCAATGCAAGAAGAAATTCATGAATTTGAAAGGCTAAAAGTTTAGGAATTGGTGTCGTGTCTATATAAAGTCATGTTGATCAAACTAAAATGGATTTATAAGGTCAAGACAGACAAATTTGGTGGGGTACTAAAGAATAAGGCTAGATTAGTTGCTCAGGGATTCAGGAAAGAGGAGGGAATCGATTTTGAAGAATCATTTGCACCGGTTGCAAGAATAAAGGCCATCTGTATCTTCGTATTAAATGCAGCCAACAAGAATATGACGATTTTCCAAATTGTTAGACCTTAAAACCAATCTTTAACTCCTTAGCTTGTAAGGTTTAGTACCCTTGGATAAATCTAAAAATACTAAGGATGAAACTTTGATTTGAATGATATAAGCTATGCGGAATCTAGCTTATACCACTAAGAAGTATATTCAATCAAATAGTGAATTTTGATTGACACAAAGATATAACACAAAAAGCTTCAATATATTAATACGATCACTCTAACTTAGTGATAGGGTTTACAACCTTGAAGCTATATCTCTACACATACACTTTTTCTTAATGTAAATAAACTATGTCTATGATCTCTTTATATAGAGAGAGACCATAAGACTTACAAAGGAATCTTTATTGAATTAGGAAACTAATAAATCAGTATTAATGTTCAACATTAATGTTTGACTAATCTTTATCTTCAACAATAATGTTGATCTTGTTTCCTTCTTTAGCATATCTTGTTTCCTTTGTAGCATGTAGAATATATTGTTTCCTTTTGTATCTTCAATCAGCATTAACTGTATTCACTAGCAGCATTAACTTCAGTCTTCTAATTGACTAATCAGCATTAATTTCAGCAGCAACATTAACTTCAAATGTAATCTTCTCAATCAGCATTAACTTTCTATGTAATCTTCACAATCATCATTAACTTCAGTCTTTCAGCAGTATTAAGTTAGTACTGGCAGTACTAACTTTGCTCTAGCAGTACTAAGTTTACACTAGCAGTACTAACTGATTAGTACTGGCAGTATTAACATAGTTAATACTGTTAGTTATAAACTGACTACTAAATTATGCTTGACAGTATAAACTCTGTCTTGGCAGTATTAAGTATGAAGACTTTAATTCCCAACAATCCTCCCCTAAACTTGATGTTCATCTTCTGAATCTTCAAGTTTCTGGATAAAAGCTTTATCTTGACTTGGAGGATGTAATCAAACACTTCTTTACTTCTTGTACTGTGACTTGTCATTTTGTTGAGTCAAATCTGCTCCTGCTCTCTTTTCATCTTTAGGGTTGTTTAACCTCACTAAATCTTCCAATTTTGTCTCTAGGTTGCCCTGCACATAAGAAACTCAGACCTTCTTGGGAACCCAAGCCATTACAGACCTGGATCTTCCTCTTGCATCAACATTATCATATTTCTTCAAAGTGATTGATGCACTATTAGGTTTGACAGGTCTCCAAACCCAACATGATGATGCTTTAACAACATTAACCTGATTCGTTCTAACAGCATTAACCACTGCCTTTTGTCTAGCAGTATTAACTTGCCTTGAGAAACAGCAACAAACAGCATTAAGATAACTTTGTCTAGGAGTATTAAGTGAAATTGGGCCAGACCTAGTTAAGATTTTTCTTGGAACCATGTGTCTTTTTGGATTGGGGTGAGTAATTCTTAGAGAATTTTGATGGTTCACCCTTCTTGCATTATTCCACACTGGTTTTTCCTCCCTTTGACCATTTAGCTGTCTCTTTTGTTTACATGTATACTGGAGGTGATCAAAACTTCCACATACATAGCAGGCTTTATTGTGCATCACAAAATCATTTCCTAGTTGTTGGGACTTTTGATTATTCTAGTTTCTTTGATTTCCCCTAGGTTTTTGTGACCTGTACATTTCAGCATACTTAACTGGTTTCCTAACTGGTTTTTCTTGTTGTTTAGGTCTAACAAATTCTATATTTTTAACAGTAGGAACAACAGTTTTCTTCTTACCATTTGACACCAACTCCTTATTAATTGGGGCACAACACTCTCTCCTAACAGTATTAGATTCAACTGTGTTGAACACACCCTTATTTTCAACTGTCTTTTCATTACTAGGTGTAACAACAGTAGTAACATCCAAATTTTCACTTTCTACAATTTCATCTATAAAAGTTAGATCAGGTTTGCCAGGTAAGAAATTTCCGGATAGAGGTGGGGGAATGGCATGATATGCCTTATCTGATCCAGACTTATCAGTTAAATTCACAAAACCTTCTACTGCAGGAGAAGCTGCAGTAGTTGCATCATATCCTAGTCCCTTTTTAAACTTGTCAATTACTTGACATTCTAGTATTTCATTTAAAGACTTGGATGAATTTTGAAACTTTTCTAATGTTTGTTTTAACTGATCTCTTTCTGCTTCAGCTTTTTCCAAATTCAATTTATATACATCTAAGGCATTATCCTTATTCTCAACCTTCAACTATAGACATTTATGCTATCTTCTAACACAGCCTCATTTTTCTTATAATAAACTAGTCTAGCTTCTACTGATTCTAGACCTGCTTTATAAGATAACAAATTAAATTGAGACTTTTTGTAATCAGAAGACAAATTATCATATTGCTCTTTAAGAGTAGCATAAGCTTTCATACATGATTTAGAACAAGAATCTACCTCAGATTCTGAACTGGAAGAACTTCTTGAAGATGCCATTAATGCAAATTTTATAGGATGCTCTTCTTCTTATTCAAAGCTTCACAACAAGCTCTGATACCACTTGTTGGACCTTAAAACCGATCTTTAACTCCTTAGCTTGTAAGGTTTAGTAACCTTGGATAAATCCAAAAATACTAAGGATGAAACTTTGATTTGAATGATATAAGCTATGCGGAATCTAGCTTATACCACTAAGAAGTATATTCAATCAAACAGTGAATTATGATTGACACAAAGATATAACACAACAAGCTTCAATATATTAATTCGATCACTTTAACTTAGTGATAGGGTTTACAACCTTGAAGCTATATCTCTACACACATACACTTTTTCTTAATGTAAATAAACTATGTCTATGATCTCTTTATATAGAGAGAGACCATAAGACTTACAAAGGAATCTTTATTGAATTAGGAAACTAATAAATCAGTATTAATGTTTAACATTAATGTTTGACTAATCTTTATCTTCAACAATAATGTTGATCTTGTTTCCTTCTTTAGCATATCTTATTTCCTTTGTAGCATATAGAATATATTGTTTAATTTTGTATCTTTAATCAGCATTAACTGTATTCACTAGCAGTATTAACTTCAGTCTTCTATTTGACTAATCATCATTAATTTCAACAGCGGCATTAACTTCAGATGTAATCTTCTCAATCAGCATTAACGTTCCATGTAATCTTCACAATCATCATTAACTTCAGTCTTTCAGCAGTATTAAGTTAGTACTGGTAGTATTAACTTTGCTCTAGCAGTACTAAGTTTACACTAGCAGTACTAACTGATTAGTACTGGCAGTATTAACACAGTTAATATTGTTAGTTATAAACTAAGTACTAAATTATGCTTGACAGTACAAACTTTGTCTTGGCAGTATTAAGTATGAAGACTTTAATTCCCAACACAAATGGATGTCAAAACGGCTTTCTTAAATAGCGAGCTTAAGGAAGAGGTCTACGTTTCTCAACTAGAAGGATTTTTGAATCAGGACAACCCATCGCATGTGTATAAGCTCAAAAAGGCCATGTAAGGTCTTAAACAAGCACGACGTGCATGGTACGACATGTTGTCAAGTTTCTTCCTTTCAAAACATTTCTCTAAAGGTGTAGTTGATCTGACGCTCTTCACATGAAAAGTAGGAAACGACTTATTACTGGTATAAATTTATGTTGACGATATAATATTTGCATCCACTAATACTGCTATGTGTAATGAGTTTACTAATCTGATGACCACTAAGTTCAAGATGTCGATGATGGGGCAGATGTCATTTTTTTAGGATTACAAATTTCTCAAAGTCCTTGAGGCATCTTACTATTAGGTTTGACGAGTCTCCAAACCCACATGATGATGCTTTAAACAACATTATCCTGATTCGTTCTAACAGCATCACCACTTGCTTTTGTCTAGCATATTAAATTGCCTAAAACAGCAACAAACAGCATAGATAACAATTGTCTAGGAGAGTATAAATTGAAATTGGGCCAACCTAGTTAAGATTTTCTTGAACCAATGGTCTTTTTGATTGGGTGGTGAGAATTTCTAGAGAATTTGATGTATTCACAGATTCCTTCTGAGCGATTAATTCCACACTGGGGTTTCTCCCTTTGACCATTTAGCTGTCTCTTTTGTTTACATGTATACTGGAGGTGATCAAAACTTCCACAGACATAGCAGCTTTATGTGCACACAAATCAACATTTCTAGTTGTTTGGGTACTTTCTATTATTCTAGTTTCCTTTCTGATTGTCCCCCTAGGTTTTTGTGACCGTATATTTCAGCATACTAACAGTTTTCACTAACTGGTTTTTCTTGTTGTTTTGGTCTATACAACATCAACTTTAGGATAGTAGGAACAACAGTTTCTTCTACCATCTGACACACTCCTCATTGAATTAGGGCAATGACAACACTCCCTCTCCTAAAAGTATTAGATTCAACTATGATGAACACACCCTTATTTCAACTGTCTTTTCATTACTAAGGTGTACATCAGTAGAACATCCAATTTCACTATCTACTATTTCATCTAAAAAGTTAGATCAGGTTATTCCAGGAAAGAAAGTTCCAATAGAGGTGGGGGAACGGCATGATATGCCTTATCTGATACTAGACCATATTAGTTTAAATTCACAAAACCTTTTATTGTACTACTACAGGAGAACTGCAGTAGCTGCATTTCTTATCCCTAGTCCCTTTTTAAAATTGTAAAATAACTTGACAATTCCTATATTTCCATTTAAAGAATTGGAAAATTTCTTAGAATCTTTTCTAATAGTTTGTTTTACTGATCTCTTTCTGCTTCAGCTTTTTCCAAATACAATTATACTAACATCTAAGCATTTATCTCTACGTCTAAAACCTCGAAGTTTTTAAGACACTTTTATGCTATCTTCAACACATAAAATAGCCCTTCATATTTCTTAATAATAAACTAGTCTAGCTTCTACTGATTCTAACCTCTTTTAATATAACAAATTAAATAGAGACTTTTTGTAATCAAGACAAATGAATCAATTGCATCTTTAAGACAGTAGCATAAGCTTTCATACATATTTAGAACAAGAATCTACCTCAGATTCTAAACTGGAAGAACTTCTTGAAGATGCCATTAATAGCAAATTTAATAGGATGCTCTCTACTTATTCAATAGCTCAGCACTAGCTCTGATACCACTTGTTGGACCTTAAAACCGATTTTTAACATCTCCTTAGCTTGTAAGTTATAACCTTGGATAAATCCAAAATACAAGATGACACTATGATTGAATAGATATAAAGCAGATGCGGAATCTAGCTTTAACCACTATGAAGTATAAGTTCAATCAAACATTGCATTATGAGTTACACAAATATAACACCAACACATCTTCAATATATTAATATCGAATCCACATTAACTTGGTGATAGGGTTTACAACCTCGAAGCTATATCTCTACATACACACACTTTTTCTTGATTTCAATAAACTATGTCTATGATCTCTTTATATAGAGAGAGACCATAAGACCTACAAAGGAATCTTTATTGAATTAGGAAACTAATAAATCAGTATTAATGATCAACATTAATGTTTGACTAATCTTTATCTTCAACAATAATGTTGATCTTGTTTCCTTCTTTAGCATATCTTGTTTCCTTTGTAGCATATAGAAATATTTTTTAATTTTGTATCTTAATCACATAAACTGTATTCAACTAGCATATTAACTTCATCTTTTCTATTTGACTAATCATCACTTATTTCAACAGCGCATTAACTTCAGATTGTAATCTTCCACAATCAGACATTAACGTTCCATGTAATCTTTCACAATCATCATAACTTCAGTCTTCTTTCAGCAGTATTGAAGTTAGTACTGGTAAGTATTAAACTTTGCTCTAGCTCAGACTAAGTTTACAACTAGCAGTACAACGTGATTAGTACTAGGCAATATTACATCTAGTTAATAATGTTAGTTTATAACTAAAGTACTAAATTATGCTTGACAGTACAACACTTTGTCCTGGCAGTATTTAAAGTATTGAAGACTTATGAATTCCCAACACAAATTATGTCAAAAACGGCTTTCTAAAATAGCACAGCTTAAGAAGAGATCTACGTTTTCTCAACTAGAAGGATTTTTTGAATCAGAGTACAGACCCAGTCGCTAATGTGTATGAGCATCCTACAAAAAAGGACCATGTAAGGTCTATAAAAAGCACGACGTGCATGGTACGACAAAGGTTTGTCAAGCGTTTTCTCTTTTCCACAACATTTCACTAAAGGTGTAGATGATCTACGCTCTTATTCACATAAAAGTAGGAAACGACTTATTACTGGTTATAAATTTATGTTGACGATATAGATAAGTTTGCAATCATCTAAATACTATGCAATTGTAATGGATAGTACTAATCTGATGTGACCGGGGGACGGGGCGGGTTGGGCAAGGGTGTCAGAGAGCGGATATCTCGACGGTTGGTTGGGGGTGTGTCTGGGTGGGTGGGGAATTAGCGAGTGTGTGGGACACATCATCAGCATATATATGACATCTCTTCTCTGTAGCAGTATTCTCAATCTACTAGCGAGAGACTAGTCGTAGTCTGGTGCGGCACATTTGACATAGGTCTCCATATGGACCTGAGATTAGAGGCGAGCATCTTCTAAGACCGAATCAAAATATGCTTCTGAATATTATTAAAAATATGGTTTCTAACTAGTAGTAAATTCTGTAGACACACCTATGGTGGAAAAGAATAAACTGGATGAAGATCTACATGGGAACACCTGTTTGATACTACACTTTTACCGTGGCATAGATTAGGATCCCTTATGTATCTGACATCCATAGACCCACTTATTTATGCATCTAGCTTATGTCCCGATATATACAAAGCCTACCGAAAAGCACTTAAATGCGGTTAAACGGATCTTTCGATACCTAAAGGGAACCATTAACATGGGTCTCTGGTAACTCTGAAGGATACTGGAATGCTCTAAACAGCAATAAGCATACTCAGAATTACAGGGTGTCAGGAAACTAGACGCGGTACATCAGGAAGCGCTTATTCTTAGGTGATAAACTTGTTAGCTGGTCTTCTAAGAAGCAAAAGAGCACTGCGATCTCGAGTATAAAGGCAGAATATATTGCCTTATCTGGGTGTTGTGCTCAAATCCTATTGATGCATTCACAGCTAACAGATTATGGTTTTCAATTCAATAAGATTCCTCTGTACTGCGACAACAAGATTGTAATTGCTCTATGCTGCAACAACGTTCAACACTCAAGAGCAAAGCACATCGATGTACGCTACCATTTTATAAAGGAGCAGGTGGAGAATGGAATAGTAGAACTTTACTTTATTCGAACGGAATATCAACTGGCTGACATCTTTACCAAACCCTTGCCAAGAGAAAGATTCAATTTCTTGATCGAAAAGCTCGGTATGAGAAGCATGTCTCCGAAAACGCTTAAACGTCTGACAAAGGAAGAAAACGAGTAATGGTGGTAACTCGTAATATATATCTTGTATTATATGTATATAAGAAAACATAAAAAAACACAAAAATATTTTTCTTTTGTATAAATTTTTCAAAAAGAAAATAAAAATTAAAAAATCAGAAAAATATAAAAATATGTATACTTGGCAGGTCTTCTGAAAATCAATAACATTTACGGCCTTAGAAATGTAATTTAATAATGATACGAGGTTGTAAATGAAGTTCGAGCAGAAGTTTAAAAGCTTTTAAAACATGCCAAAATGGCTTGCTATTATTTCCGATAGCAACCCGATCATCATCTTAAAGGCAAGTATTTCAAAAAGAAAACTTGACCTCACAACAGGAAATTTATTTTTCTCGGGAATGAACTGCATATTCATTCAAAGGCTTATGCTTACTTTGCGGCATAACCCGTGCTTTCTGTATTCCATAGGTGTACGTGTCAGTGCGCTTATGTGTTAAAATAAGAGAAATCTTATTTTTCATGGTGTTGTTTTTTTTCTCGGAAATAAAACATTAATGTTAGAAATTCATCAGAAAATCATTTTTAAAGACATTTGACCACTCAAACAACGACTACAACTCTTTAATTAGAAAACGGCTCATTGTTTGAGGGGGAGAAAATGTCAAATATCTTCTTCATAAAATCAATTTGTGATAAATAGAAAAGGTTTTAAACAATAACGGGTTAACAATTAAAGGGGAGTTAAATTAAGTTTAACTTATGTGAGCCTTAACTGTTATGTGTTTATGCCTTGTAGGGAGCAAATAGCAAAAATAAGTTGCTAGGAATGGTAGTAAAAAACTATAGGGCTATGTGTGCCATTTGTTGAACTTATTCATGCCTAAGAAAACTTGTTTAATGAAAATGCAAAAGGATATGAAGGATAGGGGGCATTTGTGTTAAAACTGAAAGTTTCAAAACAAACACCCCCTTTGCCCCGTTCGTATAACATATACACACACACAAAACACTTAATTCTTTTCTCTCTTTTCCATTGATCTACTCGTGCAACATTCAAGATCATCAACCAGTTAATTTCAAGCTTAAGGTATAACTAAACAAGTGTTCTCTACACCATAAGCAACTTATTTCTCAAAGGAATTAGGCTGAATCACGTTTTTGAATTTAAAAACCCTAGAAATTGATCTAGGGTTCTTCAAAATCAAAAGTGGATGAAAACCTAAATTGGTTGAGGGATTTTGTTTATCTAGGGTTGCTAAAGACTCGATTAAAATAGTTTTTCATTTGGTTAACGTATTATGTGACTATCCTAATTCTTGTATGCGAAATGTGGGAAAATGGGTAGAAATAGACAATGTTGGTGGGTTTGCTGTTTGTTAGCCTCAAATATTGAGTCGAACAAGGAAGTTCGTTTAATTATGTAACATTGTAATAGGCTAGAACGGGTAAACAGGCTCGTTTATGTAAGTTGACCGGTCACGTGTATCGGGCGTAAGCCTAAGTAATCCCGAGCCCGACCCGTAGAAATACCAAGGCGTGTAAGCCTTATGGTGTAAGTATAAATACCCATCTCCAAGTGTGGAGATGGTGTTGGTTCACTTTGTAATTTTCACTAGTTAATCAACCATTCTCATTTTCTCTCTACTTTCTATCTCTTGTTCTCTCTCTAAACTTCTTTATATCTTCCTTCTATTTTCTTGTTCAAATCGTGTACTAAGTAATGAAGTGTAAGTGATTACGGGTTCCGACATTTGGTATCAAGAGCCTCGGGTAGATTAGTGATTCTTGTGGTAAAAAGAAAAAAATTTCGTGGCTTATTTGTGAGAAAAAGCCCACGGCCTAAAAGGATTTTGGCTTTTTGGTTTGTTAAGCTTGTTCTTTCCTTGCTACACTTGTTCAATAGCTTATTGTGTCACTATATCATCCCTTAAATAAGCTTCTAGATCCTTTTATAAGCTTATAAGAATCGGCTTATTTTATGTTTCAAGGTGGCGGTTTAGGTTGTTTTTGAAGATTCACAAAGATAAACGTGGTATTTTGTGTTTAATATTCTTCAAGCAACTTAGTTTTAAGCATTTAGAGCTTGTTTAGGAATTTAAACAGCTTATTTGGATTATTTTGCTTATTTCGTGTTTGAATTCCTTGTGGCGGTTTGCGTTTGTGTTTTTTATTTCATTGTGGCGGTTTAGTCTTGTGAAAGAGACTTACTTTGTTTGTTAGCCAAGCTTGTGCATAAAAACAAAAGGCTAGAAAGCGACATTGTACTATGTTTTAACTTATATGGTGGCGGTTTGGCTTAAAAATTAGTGGCGGTTTGCATAGGTAAGTGGCGGTTTGAGAAAAACAAAGAGTGGCGGTTTGCTATTTCATTTGGTAGCGGTTTGATATAGGTACAAAGGAAGAAAATTAATCTTGGTCCTTTAGAAACGTTACTCTGCCCAAATTTAAAATTCCATGGCGGTTTGACAAAAAAAACTTGGAGGCGGTTTAAAGAAAATGTCCAGCGGTTTACTGAATTAGCACAGCGGTTTGGTCTTCATTATTGACAGCGGTTTGCTCATAAGTGTCAGCGGTTTACAATAGAAACATAGGCAGCGGTTTGAGCATAAATTCACAGCGGTTTGTGTTTATAATTTAGCCAGCGGTTTGAGCAAATTTGGCCAGCGGTTTGCTAAAAGTAATCCAGCGGTTTGAGTCATACATTTTGTCCAGCGGTTTGCAAAAGTTAAAACTGATAGCGGTTTGGTCATTAATAATAGCGGTTAGCGGTTTGTTATAAGTTTAAAGGTAGCGGTTTGACCTGAATTTTGGTAGCGGTTTGCTTAAACAACACAGTACCGAATTTCATTTTCACTTAGCCCAATTTCAGTTCTAGGCCATTTTCGGTGAACTTTAACTTTGGACAAAACGGACTTTGGACCTTAAACGACAATTAATTAACCTTCACAAACCACGAACCACAATCATAATCAAGGACTTAAAAGACAATTAATTCAACTCAAACAAACCTAAATCTCAATCAATTTGCATTCACAGTTTTCTATTGATTTTGTAAAATCCCGTGAAAGACACAATTCTTTTCTCGGTTTTAATCACAGACTTGTAAAATCTCGTGGACGTTAATTGTATTCGTTTTACCACAACTTCAATCACAACACATCTACTTAAGATCCTTCAATAATTTTCACTTCATAATTCAACAATCATTCATCATGACTACTCTAATTGTAACTTCCACAACCGACAGTCAAATGCATAACAACATCATGGCAGCTGGTTCAAGGGATCGTCCACCAATGCTTGCAACAAGACGATATGCACAATGGCAATCACGTTTCTTAAGATACATTGATACAAGACCAAATGGTGATGCCTTAAGGAAATGTATTCTCGAAGGCCCTTACACTCCTTCTACTGTCATAATTCCAGTTGTACCTACAACAGAAAATTCTCTAGTAGTTCCTGAACGAACAACAGTTGAGTCAATCCTGAATATGTCTCCTGAAAACAAAGCTCATTTTGAATCAGAAAAGGAAGCGATTCATTTGATATTGACTGGAATTGGAGATGAAATATACTCAACTGTTGATGCATACAAAACAGCTCATGAAATATGGGAAGCTATTAAAAGGTTATAACAAGGTAAATCCCTCAACATTCAAGATGTCAAGACTAATTTATTTTGGGAGTTTGGAAAATTCACCTCTCACGATGGAGAAACAATGGAGTCATACTACTCCCGGTTTTACAAGCAGATGAATGAAATGATAAGAAACAACTTGACAGTTGCTACGATGCAAGTCAATGTTCAATTACTTTAACAACTTCAACCAGAATGGTCAAGGTTTGTAACAATTGTCAAGCAACAACACAAATTGGATGAAGTTTCATATGAAACAATATCAAAAGGAAGTTAATGAAATCCGTGCTGAAAGAATAGCCAAGAATGCTAACCCATTAGCACTTGTTGCTGCTGCTCAACCATATCAAGATCCTTATTATCAAGCACCAAAGTCTCACAAATCATATGCACCAACATCAAAAGCCTCACTTCCAACCAGATCTCATGCAACTACAAGACACAAAGGCAAAGAGATAGCTAAACCTATCACACCTCCATCTGAGTCAGCTTCTGAAGAAGACAGTGATCTTGAACAAGCTCAGAAGGATAAGGAAATGCAGAAAAATTTGGCACTCATTGCAAAGTATTTCAAGAAGATCTACAAACCTACCAACAACAACCTCAGAACTTCCTCAAACACCAGAAACAAGAATGTGGATACTACTCTAAGATACAAGAATGACAATCAGACTAGGAAGTTTGGGAATTAGAGGACAGTGACTGTTGTTGGGGCTAGAGAGACTGTAGGCAATCAGGTAGTGTAGCAGACGGGGATACAGTGTTTCAATTGCAAATAATTTGGTCATTTTGCTAAGGAATGCAGGAAACCAAAAAGCGTAAAAGACTACTCGTATCACAAGGAAAAGATGTTGTTGTGTAAACAAGCTGAGAAAGGTGTTCCATTACAAGTAGAGCAAACTGATTAGCTAGCAAATACGGATGAAGAGATAGATAAACAAGAATTGGAAGCACATTACAGCTATATGGCAAAGATTCAAGAGGTTCCTACTGCAGACTTAGGAACTGATACTGAGCCATTGGAACATGTACCAATACAAATGCTGAATATCAATGTGTTGCCAATAAGAGACAACCTTCTGAGCAACTGAATCCATTAGTACACATGGGTAGTGGAAAAGGTTGTGGTAATTTGTCATTACGATTCACTAGATATGTGTGATAATGATATTCAGACTGACCAAAATGCTATTAGAATATTGAGATGAGTGTTGTTTTTGCTTTTGCTAATTTAATTGCAAATTTAAAACTTGATGTTGATTAAAATAAAAAGATTCAAAAGCAATTAATGAAAGCAAACACATCACTTGCTCATGAATTGAAAAAGTGCAAATCTATTCTTGCGGAGATTAGTAGAACTTTGGGGGAGTATAATAGTATTGGGGATAGTTGCCTAATTGCACTTCAAAATAAACAGACTGAGCTTGAGACGTACAAGACCTTAAATGACCGTACAATTGACTATGACAAACTTGAACATAAGTTAAATGAAACTCTAGAACTATTAGCTCAAAAAGAAATTGACATAAAAGAAGGTTTAAAACTTAAAGCCCATGAAATTTTAGTTTTCAAAGAGAAACACGATGAGTTAGTCAACAGTGGTTAGTTTTTTAACAAAAAGTCGCATTTGAATGTCTTGTCAAAGAGAGAAAACCAGGTAATAACGGATTTGAAACTTAAGGAAGAAAAAGCTTTGACATAAATGGATTTAATGGAAAACACAATTGAAAGTTTTTGATTGAAATTGTTTAATAAAATGAATCATTCAAATTCAAACCATTCCATATGTTAGCTCCCCAATGCCCAAATTCAATGGTATTTAGTTATGACCAACTTTTCAAATCCAATGTACCTCAAGAAAGCTCAATTTGAAAAAGCATGTATTAATAGTTCATAAAAGCCAGAATGTTTAATATGTTATGTGTGTATGAGATCCCATTATGGACACATCTAATCTGCAATACAAATTCAGTCCTGATAGGGAAGATAGGGAGGAAAGAGACCCTTGAACACTTGAAAAAGGAGAGTAGATCAAAATTGAATAAAGGCTTGGTGAAACTTTATGATTACACAAAGCAAAATAGTCTTTATGAAATTTTTTAAACCAGATAGCGCGTCTTCACATAAGAATATCATGAATAGTTGGCCACCATGCCAAAATGATAAAGTAAGAAAGAAAATGTGGGAGGAGAAAAAGGGAAAATTTTTGTGAAATTCTAAACCAAAAATTTTTCAAAAAACATCGGTTTCTTAACTACTTCAAATTAATAAGTAAAAAGTGCAGACAAGCTTTATAAGTTAATGACGAAAAATAAATTAAATCATTTCCAGAGAGCAGAGAACTGGTTGATCAAGCTTGCGGAAAAACTTTTCATGATCATTTTTCATTTGCACCAATGCTCATGATATGGAAAATCCTAATTAAAACATGTTTTGATTGCTCTTGGACAAAAGGCACAAAATGTTTAGTTTTTCCAAATTTTGTGTTATGACTTAAGCAAGAAAAAGAAAGAATAAAGAGAAAGAAAGAAATAGAAATAAGATAAATACCACATGTTTGTGATTTTTAAAGTATGCTGAATACATTGAAAAAGAAAAATTAACGAACTTGATCTGATAAAGCAAAAAATTTCAAACTGTATGATTTATACTTCTACATGAGTTGTGTATCTAATGATGTTATGTGTTTCTTATTTGCATTCGTTGTCTGATTTAGATGTCGCCACTGAATTGCAATGCTTATATCTTCATAAAGTAAAAGAATGTGAATGTTTTTCAAAAAAGCTTTCGAAACAAACTGAAACTGTTAGTAAAGAAGTTTATACTGAGCTTTTACGAAGTTTTTCTAAATTAGAAAAACACTCGATTTCTATTAAACTTGCTTTACAACAATATCAAGAAAAAATTAAAAATGACACAGTTTGCAAAGAAAATGCGTCAACAGTATTTCTAAAAGAACATGAACAATATTTTGAATTATAAGATTTAAAAGCTCAATTGCAAGACAAGAACATTGCCATAAGTGAGTTAAAGAAACAAATCCAGAAATGCAAAGGAAAGCTGTGGTGTGGAAACTAACTTGAATGAAAACATCTATTGCTCAAATAATACCAACAATGCTCAAGGATTCCAAAACATCAATTTTGGAAAAACCGCCTCCTTTTTCAGACTCTCTCTTTGAGAGGAAAAAGTTTTTTCAAAGACCAAAGCGTATTCCAAAAATAACTGTTCTTTGGTCAGGTTGTCAGAGGGTTTATCAAAAGCATAGTCACTCCAGATTGTTGCCTCCTCCCTAAATCAGCAAGACAAGCTATAAAATTTAAAAAAACACAATATGTGATTTTTTATTACCAGGAATTGTATTTGATTGACACTTAGGACCAACAAAAAACTAGAAGCACCACAATTGCTTCGTCTCAGACTTTTTCCTAAGAAAGAATAATTTGATCCTTGCGTTGTGTTTTTACCTTCTTACTGGATTAATTCACAAAAATATAATTGTTCAGGCAGACCACCGCTTAGGATCACAAAGTTATTTAGTTAGGAGACGCACTCAAAAAAAAAAAACTTCGCACTCTCAAATGAAAAGATAAGGTCAATGCCAAACAAATAGTCAAGTGAAATAGTTTTTAAGAAAGACTAAAAGTTGAAGACCATCATAGGATTTTCTAGTATTTTAATAAAAACAATGTTTTGTAACTGCGTGGTGTGTGTTTATTGTAATTTTGGAAAAGTAAAAATTATGTAATGACAAGTTTTTATTTTTTTTTAAAGACTAGATCTTTGAATCGTGTTAATGATTGTTTGTGCTTTACTTGTGGAAATTGTGGTCTTTGTTTATTAGTTGTGGTTTTAATTTGAATCACGATTTAGCTTTGTCTTTCTCTAAAATCTTGAAAATTAATAAATTAAATTAACTGTGTGGAAATGCTAGAACTAAGAAAAGCTCTTAAATCTAAAGTAGTTGCCCTATTAGTATAGCAACCAAAAAAAAAATAAGTCAAGGGCGATCAAATCTGTTGCAACACACCCCCCCCGAAAGATAACAGTTTTTTAGCATCAGACTCCACTACCACTATCTAGAAGGAATGAAAAGGAATTCTAAGTGATGTTTTACTACAGGATGTTTTGATTATATGAGGGAGGAAAGAAGAAAGGAAAAGAGGGGAAGAGAAAACAACTAGTAAAGGATGGAAAAATGCACCACTTGGAAATGTGTTGGATTGGTTTGTGGTGGGGTTTGGATTCAGGATTGCAAAACAATGCCAATCAGGTTAATTATAAAAGGGGTTCTAAGACACAAAAAATGAAATGGGTGCCTCTAAAGTTAAGAATTGAAAAATGTTAAAAAAGAAAGTTTAGTTTTGTATAGATATACATCTAGGGATAACTATGCATGAAACTCACAAATTACTTTGGATCCAATTTGTCAAGTATTCCATCGTCCTCTAATTCTCTTGCATATTGTTCAACTTATCCTATTTATTGTTGACTCTGGATGCACAAAGCATATGACGGGCAATCTAAAGCTGCTGTGCAATTTTATTAAAAAATATCTGGGTACCATTCATTTTGGCAATGATCAATTTGCTCAAATTCTTGGTTATGGAGATTTGGTTCAAGGTAATATCACGATCAATAGGGTTTATTACGTCAAAGGCCTCAATCACAATCTCTTCTCGGTTGGTCAATTTTGTGATACAGATTTGGAGGTTGCTTTCTGGAAATCCATTTGTTTTGTTAGAGATCTTCAGGGAAATGATTTACTAACTGGTAATCGTATATCTAATCTCTACAAATTTCTCTTCAAGAAACAACTTCATCAACTCTAATCTGTTTCATGGCTAAAGCCTCACCAACTCAACCATGATTATGGCATCGAAGACTTTCTCATCTAAACTTCGACTACATCAACTTGCTTTCAAAGAAGGATATCGGGATATGTTTACCTAAGTTGAAATATGTCAAGGATCAATTATGTTCCTCTTGTGAAGTGAGTAAAGCAAAAAGAAGTTCATTCAAGACAAAAGTTGTTCCAAGTTTAAAAGGACGGCTTTCTAAATTGCTTATATGGACCTAATTATGACCATCCAATGCGGTGGTGTTGATGTTGAAAATTGAGGGAATTGAAAGCAAAGAAATGGAAAAAAAAATTATATTCTGGGTTTAAATTGTTTTTTTGACGACTATTTCCAGATACACTTAGACTTACTATTTATAGATAAGTTCTATGGAATGATGTGATTGGATTGTTGTAAACACCAGCAGAGTTTCTTAAAAGATTTTTACTCAAGATGATTTTAACGCAAAATCTTCAAGCTCAAGTTGATTTATGTTCGTCGAATGGGTGGAAGTAGCAGCACAAAGTTCTTAAATAAGACACTCCATGCATATTTCAAAGAAGAAGAAGGAATTAAGCATCAAACATCTACTCCTCGAACACCTGAATAGAACGGCGTTGTCGAAAGACGAAACCGTACTCTGGTTGAGGCTGCTCGAACGATGCTTTCAGCTTCTAAACTTCCTTTGTTCTTTTGGGCTGAAGTTATTGCAACTGCATGCTATACTCAAAACAAATCAATCATAATCCCGACACATGAAAAGACTGCATATCACATCATCAATGATTGGAAACCTTTAATTAGACACCTTCACATCTTTGGTTGCACTGTTACTTAACCAAAGACGGTGAAAATCTTGACAAGATGAGACAACAACGCGTACCGACACGAGACTAATGAAATTTTATTTATTTATCGAAATTTATTTAATAAAAATATTTAATAAATTATCTTATATTTTATTTAAAAGCGTTGGTTGAAAACGCGAACATTTAAATTAAGATTTATTTTTTCGGACAAAGTCTAAAACTATTACTCAATATATAATAAACAATTTTAAAATGAACATTACAAAATATTTACGAAATATGGTCGAGTGAATACTCGTTCTCGATGGAAAAATCATTTGAAAAACAATGGCGCAAGTCTCGTCTTTTAAATCATCCGTTAACTCGACCAAACGAGACCCGAACCGTTATTCTACAAAACTATACAAAATATTTACAACATTTACCCCTCATCTTTAACCCACTTGCCACTTTGATTTTTATATCTCACTATAAATACATTTTTTATTTCTTTTATAATTCATTTATAACAAATTTAAAACACACACCACTCAAAATCCTCTCCCCTCTCTCTCCAATTTCCGGCCAGCCGCCGCCGCCGGAAAACTTTTCCGGCGGATTTTTCCGGCGAGCCTCCACCTTCTCCGGCGAGTATTTTCACAACCAACCCACCATCATCGCTATCCTCCCCCACCGATCTATTAACCCATCACCACTACCTCGTCCTCCCTCTCATTTGGTCGCCGGCGTCATTTTCCGGCCACCTGCCGCCTTCCACACCGACATGCAACATCACAGCCGACATCAACATCACCATCCTCACCATTCCTCCGCCCCTATCTCACAACCTCCGACAGCCACGACACCCTTCCCCTTTTCCACCACAGATCCACCACCACTGTCACGCCACCACCTTAATTCCATTGTCACAGCCGCCATACACCATCACAAGCATCCGAAGATCTCTTTTTCTTACCTCGTTTTCCGTGCATGGTGGTTACATCAAGTGTAAAAATGAAGTATATAAATTTTTGTGGTTGATTTGGTCATGGGTTATGTCAAATAGGGGCTGTCCGCCGCCAAACCACCATCGTGGTGGCTCTTCAAGGGCTGAAACTTTGAGGGCTTATACAAGAGCTTATAAGCTCTTAAAATAAGCCAAAAACTTGGTCTTTAGAACTCAACAAGACAAAGAACAAAGGGCTTAAAATCTCCCCTTTGCACCAGGGGAGATTTAAGCTTAAAGCTATGGGCTTATTTGACAGCTTGCAAAAAGCTGTCAAATAAGCTCTAAACAATCAAATAAGCTTAAACAGATGGAGTGTTATAGCCAAGGGGCTTGTGCACCAATTTTCAGCTTTTAAAACTCAATTTTACTTGCTTATTTTTGAAAGTGAAAAAGGTGTGTGGGGTTTGTTAAAACTGTGACACAAAGAGAGTTGGTGATTTTTGACTTATAAGGTCAAAGGAACAAAGGGCTTTTGACAGCCCTTTTTTGGACACTAAAACACACTCTTTTTGATGCAAAAACTCAAACCTACAAGTGCTTAATTAAATAAGCACTTGTGGGTTTCTTAAAAACCTCACAGTGATGAAAATGGTTTTAAAAACTTTGGAAAATACTTTTGAAACCTTGGAAACTTTTGAAAAAGCTTTAAATATGCTTAAAACTTAAGCTCAAATTCACTAAATGACCTTAACCCATAGTCAAAACCATTTTGACCCGTTTTTAGGCTTATGCCAAACACCCCTTTATTTTAAAACTGTCAAACCAAAGTGACTTAAAAATCTATTTTAAAGCTAAAACTTTTATACCTTTTTCCACTTCTACTTAAAATGACCTAGTTAAACTATTTAAGCTATAAATTGCCTAGCTTATTAGGAAAAATAAGCTAGTTTCTCTACTAGCTTATACTACTACTTATGACAGTTTTGAAAGATAAGATGATATTACACACATTTATGCAATGAGAACCTAAAACAGCCAAATAACAATTCTAAACTAATGTATTTGCAAAGATAAAAAGCAAATAAGCTAATGTCTTAAGCTAAAAGATAAGCTAAGTGAAAATAGAGAATTGAAACCTTGGATTTTTGTTGTCTCAGAACCAAGGCCACTCTTTCTGAGTGAGTGGCCTAAAAACCCTGTCCTAATGGCTTCCTAGCCTCTAAACCCTGAGCAATAAGCTCAATAAGCTTATATTAGCTTATTTCTCCAAAAGCTTCCAAAATCACACTCAATGGAACATTTATGAACTAAATTCAAATAAAAACAGTATTTAAGAGCTTATAACAAGTTTGAAGCTGAATTAGGGCTTATAACAAGATAAGCTCTCTAAGAGCTTATTGAGAGTTTATGAGCATAAAAATGGCTTATTATTGGAAATAAAGAACAAGTAAATTTGAAAACTGAATTTTATTCCTCAAATGAAGAAGTACAAGCTTGGATAAGAACAAGATTACAAATGCTTAAGCTTAGTTGCTAAAATAAACTTAAAGAAAATGCTTAAAATTACGAAAAAATTACAAAACTGAAAATTAAAACTTGCTGCTTGTTCTTGTGTCTTCTACAGCTTTTATAGAGAGCCCTTGTGTTAGTTGTGTGAGAGGGGGAGAAGCAAACGAATCCTAGCCCTCCAATTTCATTCAAAATCAATCTTGGTCGTCGAACAAGTCCTTGGGGGGTGTAGGATTGCCAACATGGCACCTTTGTAACTGGGAAAGGTGGTGGAGGAGGGGGAAATTGATTATCCATGGAGGTGGTGAAGGTTCACAGGGTAAAAATGGGTTAAACAACCCGTGAGTTGTTTGGGAGGGAAAAACGAGCGGGAAAAATCGTTTGAGGGTTATAACAGAGTGTTTGTTTGGGAGATGGGCAAATATGGCCCCTCATGGTTATAACTTTTGTTGCATACATGGTCCTTGTGGTTATATAACTTTGGGGACTTGGCAAAACAAGTCCCCAAGAGTTATATAACTCTTTGCACACTTCGTCCTTGGTGTATACAAGTTAGGGAGGTTGGCAGTTTTGCCCCCCCACTTGTTACTTTGAGGAAATCGCAAAATCAGCCATGTCTTCTCCTTTTCCTCTTTTTTCTTTATATACAAGTTTAGGGATTGACAATTTCAGTCCCTGAACTTTTATTTCTGTGACTTTGGCCTCGGGGTTGACTTGGGTTGACTTTGACTTTGACCAGTTGACTTTTCTGTTGACTTTTTGACTTGATTGACTTTCCGGCTTTGATTTGGCTTGTCTTTCTACAGTCTTTTCCATTTCCGTGTCCGGTTTTGTCGTTTTGGCTTTGTTTTGTAGTCCTTGTCTTGGTTTACCGTTCTCTGCATACAAGACAATTAGCAAAACAAGCATATATTTGGCATTTTAAGTCTGTTTTTTTGGTTATTTTAGCTCGTTTTTAAAGGTAAAAGGTATGTGTAATTAAGCACATACCACTTATCCGATTGTGAGCTTTTTAGGAGTATAGATCTAGATTAGTTTAACTTATTTCTTCATAAGTAGTTTTCGGATAAGTTATTTATTAGCTTATTCGAATTGCTTATTGATAGCTTATTGGTTTTTATTATTTCCTTTTTGAGATTTTATACGAAACGAAGATAGTTGTTGTAAGAGACCACTTTGTCTCAGCTTATTCACTTAAGTTCTTTTCGTAACAACTTAGTTTTGTTTAGCTTATTTGCAAGTAGTTAAATTACTTTAGTTGAATAGTGTTTTTTCTTTTTAATCTAGTAGCTTATTTTCTAGATCGCATCCTTAAACATACCCGTCTCCCGTTCACTTGTCAAAGTTGAACACCTTGGTTTCGGGTGGATTTTGATCTAATTTTCATAGCTTGTTAATAGTGCTTATTATTGTTATTATAACCTTGCTTTAGCTTTGTTTTGATGAAACCTTCTACATGAGGCGAGGAGCTTAAGGGTTCATAAGCTATTTTGATTTTCAAGTTTAGAGCTTTTCTTAGTTTTATTAAGCTTTCTAGTTAATAAAGTTTACAACTTTATTTACTATTTAGTAAAATAAAACCTTTAAAAGAAATAAACTTGGTATCTTATTTAGTTTTTGTAATCGGGTGGTTTTATTTCAATATTGGTTCATCAATTCGGTTTTACCTTCTTTCTCTTTTCAATATTAATTAGTGTAGTTTTAATTTAGCATATTATGTCTATTGTTGCTTATTTGTTAGCTAAAATGCTTAGTGAGTAGTTCTCTTTTATGCTTGTTAAATGATTAATTTTTTAGTGAATTAAGTAGATTATAAAAGAGGAAATATTGATTAGTGTTTTCGGTTTACTTAATTGTGTTTTGGTGATTCGAGCGGGCAAAAGCCGTAAGAATAATTAGGCATTAATTTAGTAATCGATATCTTGACAAAAATTGTTTTCAATAAAAACCAACGTTGTGAGAAGATAATTTATTTGAAAGATATTGATTCATTGATAAGGACTTAATATCAAATTCACACTTAAGGATCTAAACATTTCACTTGGCGAGCATATCTTTATATATATATATATCTCTTCGTTTATTTGCTTGCTTATTGTTATCTAGTGTTATATAGTTTATTATTATTATATCCTTAAAATCAAAAACCAAAATATTTGTCAATCAAGCATTAAACAAAATACTTTTGTGTATTTCAAATTCATCTCTCGTTGGGACACGACATCCGGAAGATTAACTATTACTTTTCACAAAGTAATTTTTATATAGAACGGGAAATACTTATGTATATTACTCGATTCGTTCTCACGGACGACATCAGGGTGTTACACCGACATAGTGTAGGTGCACTAAACTTATCATGTAAGCATATAAAAACATCACTAAGAAACATGATTACTTTAAACGCAAACATCATGTAAAACATGTTAACATTTAACATTTAAGAGCATGTATTATTTAGATAAACTAACAGGTATTATATCAGAATTGCTTGACAAAGACGGAAACCTCTATAATAAACATGCATTCAATAACAAAGCAAATAGTTGTTGATCATCAAGATAATCACGAAGGCATATAATCGTATCACATAGGAATAAGTTATCATCTTGAAACTTTAAAACACATATGTGAGATGCCATGAATCTAAGAACATTTATTAAAATCATAGTTTCTACTTGTTTAATGAGAAATTCTAATGAAAGACAAATTTCATCAATGTGAGCTAACTTTAGCTACTACTTGTTTATTTAGTTTAAATTTACCTATCGAAGTATAGCAAAGATGAAATATGATTGGTTCTCTAATACTTCGCCATATGACTCAAACAACCATGTTTTTATGTTGGTAGATCTAGATGATATATTTTACACATAATCATAATAGAGATGTGTTGAATGCTTAGAAAGGCGTAAGCAAGATGTTTTAATCTTTTGTTCAAGATCTATATATTGTTTGGTTTTGATGACATATTTCTTGATTTAATAGATGTCTTATATTAAGTCATCTTGCATGTGTAGTTGTCTCATGTAATTTTGATGTGTTTGGATTTCAAAAGCCAAGAGATGTGCTTATTTGTGACAATGAAGAATATGTTATATTGAGAGTGTTTTAAGAATGCTCATTTGCGTATCTTGTGAAATGAGTTTCATCAAGGTTATTTACCTTAATTGAGTTTGCGATTCTTCAATGATATATGATTGAAACAAGACATATATTATTTTTAAAACAAATATGCTTTTCTTAAATTATCGTTCTTATGAATGTTGTATAGCCTAATTAAACAAGTATTTGAATAAATGAATTTTACTTGTTTATGCATCGACACATATTGTGATGGGTTAATTTTTTTTTAATTCTAATAGCTTATATTTTGCAAACAATATGTAGTGTATTATCTTGTAACACAACCATTCATGCTACGAAGAAAATAAAATGCATAAGATATACATTATCCTTTATTAATTGTTTAACACGATAAGTGCAAGAATTCTTTAGACATTGGGCATGTTAGGCGCGTGAACTTATCATAGCATTGAGCTTATTTTTTTTAGAAAAATAAGCTACCATTAAAAATAAGTCTCGTTTGGCTGACACAGCTTGAAAGAGAATGTAAAAAAAATAAGCTACTAAATAGAATGCCAGTTAAACTAACGTTTAGAAAAAAGCTCCAGCAACATGCTCCAGCAACCCGCTCCATCGATCCGTTTCAGTTCCTACTAGTGCCAAACATACCCATAATGTTTCCCAAATATCATGTTATCCTAGGTGAATGAATAAGAGTATTATTCTTATTTTAGATTTAGCCACAAATGTGAAGTGAGGCTTTTGGAGTTGGGCTTTTGTTGTATGAGAAAGTTTACAAATGTTGTTTGTTTGCTTGTGTTTGGTTTTTCAGAAATGACACATTTACCAATTGCATTGAAATGTAAATTGCTTGAATATGGACGAAACATCTAAGTCGTCAATCTTATTTCATTGTGTATTTTATGCATCTTATTAAACATTAATATTTGGAACACACCGCTGGAAGTAGACTCAAATGGCATCATCAACACAAGTGTGAGTTATGATCCGATGCATATTATTTTCATCTAGAAAAGGATGTAATTATTTTTATATCAATATAGATTCGATAAGTATATCCAATCATAATTTGAATAATGAATTGATATATAATTGAAATCTTTCTTGACCCTCACGAACACTCATTTAAAAGAAAATAAATAAATATTTTAATAGTGTGTTCCATTAGTCCTAAGAGTAGTATTAAGTGTGAGGACATTTAAAATGATGAGCTAACTTGTTTCTTAAAGATAATCATTAATTTTATGTGTGAGAAAAAAACATTGAGTGTCATGCATAATATGAATGGTTTTGACATTTAAAGTATATAGAACTTACTTAGCCATTCTTAAACATTACAAACAACTTTTGAAAACATTTACATGTTTATAAAATATCTTTGATTATTTGACTAGAGTAAATATTTTAACTTCCGGTGAATGTTAATGTGAAGTTTTATACCAAAATGTCATTGCAAAAGAGAGAACATTTCTTAATAAGAAAGTTAAGCTTTCAATTTTAGGATTTGCAATAAATCCTAGGTTTATTTTAATTCAAAGATTTATTGGTTATGATTATGAGTTAGATCAATGTAAGCACGTTCCAAGATCAGAAAAACATTTCCTTTTATTTAAATGCTAATGTATTAAAATGATCTTTTATCTTGTTTAACCCATGTTAGAGCAAGATAGAATTATTACATGATTTTGAGATTTTGTTTAAATCCTTGATTAAATGAAGGTGTTCAATATTATATGGTGACACATTTTACCACTTGAACTAATGACACGATAATCATGCAAGACGGTCTTTTCCAATAGATTTGACGAGCTTACGTAGCTCTCAATTCTAAGTGAGTTATTATGTTTAATAAGGTTTACAAGATGTTGATGTAACATTTGCAAACAAAGTGATATTTTTCCTATATGCAATTCAAGAATAATTTCGTAATCTTAATGCAAGAAATCTAGCATAAGTTATATTTAGGCATAATCCAAAAAACTAGTGACAAATAAATAATGTCATGACAAATGTGTTTAGATATTTAAGTAACTCAATTACAAATAGCAATGATTACTTAATCATATCTATTAACAAAATTAATACATAAAGAAATACACGTAATCATTTAGCATAACACATAAAAGTACTTGTCGTCCTTTTGTATATTAAATACAACAATGTATAATTAGCTCGGTTTTATTTGGTAAAATAAATAGTCTTCCTCCCGTTAAAATCTTAATTAAGATTAATATTTTGAAAAGGTAAATACACTATTTTTCAAAGATACACCAACTAGAAATGCCCTACTCGAAGGAAAAAGTAAAATACAAGTTTTACGTTAAACCGAAACATAGAATTTTGACCAAAATGTAGTATTTTGCATTTCCGACTTACTTAAGTTTGGAATGAATACTTGGAAGTATTTTTAAATAAAATTAGACTCAATTACCTTTACAATGGCGGGTGGCACAACTTCTACAGACTTACGGTTGATTTTATTATGGAATTTTCAAGTTTACAAAAAATCTGCCATAACCAACCGTCAGGTGGATCCCTTGATTGATAATGGGCTGCCCTTGGGAGATAAATGGGGCCACCAGGGCGAGATCACTGGGGCAGGCACCTGATACACAGATTCGCCATTTTATTATTATTATTATTATTACAAAATCATTTTGTGACTTAACGGAAAGGCGGAAAACTTACTGAACTTGATACCGAACATATAACAGTTATTTTAAGCATAATTTTGACTTCAAGTTAGTATAGTAAGTGTATTTAACAACAAAACTGATACAAATCAAGCAACAAAACACTTTTCATATTTAAACCCTCTTCATGGGTAATTTGATACATGGGTCGTACTCAATTTTTAAAACCATTTGTTTTGAAAATTAGAGCGATGTGACTCTGATACCAATTGTGGAAACCGTAGAGGGGGGGTGAATACATTTCTATTTAAAAACTTAAAATATTTTGTATCAAATTTTCAATCAAGCGTGACACAATATGAAGAGTGTTTATATTAGTTCTACACTAACTATACATATAGTATCAAAACGTATCACAACAATACAAACCTAAGAACAATATTCACATCTATTCACGACATGAACATAATTAAAACTATATCAAAAACACAACACACAATTATCTATATAACGCAAGTGTAAATATAAACCGATAAATGCGAGTATAAATGTAAAGAGATAAGTAAAAGAAAATGCAAAACGGTGATTTATATTGGTTCGGTCATGAAGCTCCTCTTCGCCCTACCCTACTCCTCGAGTACCCAACTCGATAGTTACTTCACTAGTCAACAAGCTCCCTTTAGGCGGAGACTACCTTACAACGTTTCTTACATTATTTTCTGACACTAAGCTAGATGTCGAGTTCTTCTTTGGATACAACTAAACCCGTTATGTTTTGTGGCCCAACATAACAAACCTTGTGTTTTTAGGTCTAAACACATAAACCGCGTCGCTTACATTCTTTTCTGACACTAAGCAAAATATTGAGTTCTAATCTTAGCTAGAACTGATCTACCACTCACACTCGTATTTTGAGGTCTAAAATACTAACTACTCTCACACGTATTTACTCACCTAAATACATATACGATCTATCCGATCTAACTAATACACAAGTTTGGAATACATGGACTCGATCTATACATCGTGAATGTAACACACGTCACGAATGCACCACTTATAATACATCGTATCCTGACGATTACGAGTATTTTTCTCTTGCACTTGGAGAGGAAGGATTGGATCGCTTGTAAACACATGTTTAAACAATTTACATTATCAAAGAATATGGAATGTGTTTTCTGATTTAAGACAAGGAAAAAATATGCGAAAAAGTGTATAAAATATGTGAGAACAGTCCACTATTTATAGACAAAGTCGGGAGCAAAATACATGGTCGACCCCCTTATTTATTTGCCGGCCCCCTTTTCTTTTCACAGTCGGCCCCCGTATCAATCAGGGGGACGCTTACTTATAGACGCTCTTGACTTTGTCCTTTTGCAGGGAAGATTTTTCTAAGGCATATTTTTCTGTTTTTGAGGGGAAAATATGATTTCAAATTATTTATTTGTATTAAAACATTTCTTATAATTACAAAAATATTTTGCCTAATTTATTTTTGTAAAATAATGTTTTGTTACATTTTTATATAAAATGTAATGTTTAGGACAAAATTTATTTCTTTGATCATCTAACATGTTTAAGTTTGTTTGTTCATACCTTTAGTGATTTACGTCGAGTACAAACTTATATTTGTTGTTGAATCCGACTTGAGACGTCGAGAGATGTTGACGTATGAATGCATTGATGATGTGTGTAAACGAGTAACTTGAGCACTTTATGTTATGTATTATAAGTTAAATGTTTGTCATCACCAAAACACAAAGAGAATGTATAGATTAAATATCGTAATATTTGCACTAACAGGAGTATCACTTTGTTGACAATTATCCAAATTTTAAGAGGAAGAAAATGATGTGTGTTTTTCGGGTGTTTTGTTTGGTGTAGAAGAAGAATCGATACCAGTTTTTGATACTGATATTAATGAAGTGGATCTTGTTGTTGAGGAAGTAATTACAAGCGGAGATGTAGGCGTTGTTTATGTTGATTGTTAGCCTCAAATTATATTATTAATCTCGGTCTTTATCTCATGTATGTTGTAATAGGCTAGAAAGGTAAACGAGCTCGTTTATGTAATCTAATCGGTCACGTGTTATGGGCTAAAGCCCAAGTAATCGCAAGTAATCCCGAGCCCGGCCCATAGAAAGCCCATAGGCATGTAAGCCTCATCGTGTAAGTATAAATACCCTCTCCAAGTGTGAAGAGGGTGTTGGTCTCATTTATTTTTCACACACTTGTAATCAACCATCTCATTTTCCTTTCTACTTTCTCTCTCTAACATCTCTCTACTTTTCTTCATTTTTCTTCTTATCTATTTTTTCTTATCAAATCCATGGTAAAATGAAAGTGATCTTGGTTTCTACATTTGGTATCAAGAGCTTCGGGTGGGTTTAGTTTTTGTTGTCGTAATTTTTTTTGAGCTTATTCGTTCGACTTATTTTGGGCTTATTTCCAAAACAGTTTTTTTTTCTTTATTTCGTAGCTTTATTTTAAAGTTTGTTAACTCTAGTTTTTGTTTTTTCATTCTTTTTTTCTTTTTCGTATCAAACAGTAGAGATAAGTACTTTAATTGGGCTGTTTAGATATATTAAAAACTGGGCTTAGTCTCATTCTATATTTGGATATCTTCTTATTGATTTGTAACTTTCTTAGATTCTTTTATATCCGGTCAAAATTGTGGCTTGGGAGTTTATTAAAGTCTGTTTTTAAGTAGCTTAAAACATGGTTAAAGCAGCTTATTCAAACCATCTTGAGAGCTTATACGGCACGCCTTCTTTTTCTCTTCATTTTCGGTTTCTGGCTTATAAAGTTTTTATAGCTTATTTGTAGTGCTTTTCGTGGCTTATTATTGTGGTTTAACATCTTTTTGTAGCTTATTTTGGTTCGAAACATTTTCATAACTTATTTAGGTTTTAACCGTTTTTGTTCGAAACCGAGAAATAACAAAACTGATTCTAGCTTATTGTGGTTAAAAAACTCTTCGAAGCTTCTTTTTGTGGTGAAAAAAAAAGTGCTTAAGAGCTTATTTTCTGGGTTAACAAAGCTTATTTTCAAGCTTTTTGGTTTGCTTAACATTCTTTGTGGTACCAACGGTTTGAAAAAAAGGGAGACAAAGATCCACATTTTTAGCTTCAAAAGAAAGAACAAAGACGATAAGGTTTTGTTGTTTCGGTTGAAGACAAAAGCAAGGACACAAGGACGTTTGTACACTTTGAAGGCACCGGATTCACATCTCTTCATCAACCGGATTCGCATCTCTTCATCAACCGGACTCGCAGCTTATAGCTTAACCGGATTCGCAGTTCTTTTGGTAACCGGATACGCAGCTTCTTCTTTAACCAAATACGCAGCTTCTTCATTAACCGGATACAAGTTCAACCGGACTCGCAGTTTGGCTCTTTCACCGGACTCGCAGTTTTAAGTAATTTCAGGTTTTTCGTCTTGAGTGGCGGTTAGTTTTTGGGACCCTATAATCTATATCATTACAATCGTGAACTCGTTTCGATCATCGTGGTATATTCACTTATTACCGACGACAACCGTACCATTCCGCGAGATTAAAAATAACAAACGTTGCATTTTGTAAAACTTAAACGAGGAAGAAATATTCGTTGGGCGGGAAATGTTTTTATAAAAAAATTGCAAATTTACAATGGGCATACGTAGTGTTTCAAGATAAACAAGGGTTCAAATTTTTTTGTTTTTAGAAAGGTTCAAGTATTTTGCAAGGCTCAAAGAAAGGTTCAACATAAAAGTTCTAATTAGATTTTTAAGTTTAAAGATATTTTCAACCTATGATTCATCTTTAGTCCTTTGTTGGGAAAATCTTTTCACCGTTAGTCCTACATGTTATAAATCAACCGTTAGTCCTTCAAAGTGAACCATAATTGCATCGTTGGTCCTTATTTGAGTTTTAATTAACCGTTAATAATTTTAAGCTGAAAGTTTGTACACCGTTCATCGTTTTAGCTCAACAAATCGTTAACAAAAGTTCAAGTTCTTCGACAACAATAACAGTTTCAACAACAATTCATTTTTGTTTCACGGTTTCTTCTTGATTTTGTAAAATCCCGCAAGTGTTAAAAGAGTTTCTCACAATGATTCAACGAAATCTTCAAGCCCTGGTAATTTCTGTTCGAACTGACAGAGGCACTAAGTTCTTAAACAAGACACTTAATACATTCTTTAAAGAAGAAGGAATTGAGCATCAAACTTCTGCTCGAATGATGCTTTCGGCTTCTAAACTTACTTTATTCTATTGGGCTGAAGCCATTGCAACTGCATGCTATACTCAAAACAGATCTATCATCATCCCGACATATGAGAAAACGGCATATCACATCATTAATGACAGAAAACCTTCAATTAAACACCTTCACATCTTTGGTTGCACTTGTTACCTAACCAGAGATGGTAAAAATTTGGATAAGATGAAAGAAAAAGGGAATCCGTGCATTTTGTTGGGATACTCCACTCAGTCAAAGGGATACCGTGTCTACAACAATAGAACAAGATTAATATTTGAATCCATACATCTCAGATTTGATGAGATCAAAGAGATGTCAGGGATGTCTGTTGCTAATGACACTTCAGGCCTCGTCCCCTAATGACAAAAGGCGTCAGATTATGATAACTCTGACCCCGTCCCACAACTACAACATGTTTCTCCTTCAGCAGATACAATAGCTCCAACACAACAAGAGTTGGATCTTCTTTTGGGTCCTTTATATGATGAATTTTTCAATACGGGTACTTCTCGTGTCAACAAGTCTTCTTCTCCCACCGATAATTCTGCTCCACAAGACACACACCCTTCAACGAATATTCAGCCTACACCAGAACCAACAACTCCAACAAATGCTCATGCTGAGGAAAACAATGATAATCAAGCAGACGATACAAAACATGAATTTACCAATCCTTTCTGTACACCAGTAGATGAAGTTGCTGAGTCATCCTCACAAAATATTGGAAATTCAAATATGCATACCTTCAATCAACCACAAGATTCCGAATACCGATGGACAAAAGATCACCCGCTAACTCAAGCTCATGGAAATCCATCGAAGCCAGTGCAAACAAGACGACAACTTGCAGCCAATCCTGAAATGTGTATGTTCGCACTCACTGTGAGTACAACTGAACCGAAAAACATTAAGGAAGCAATGGTTGATTCTGCATGGATAGAAGCAATGCAGGAAGAACTTCATCAGTTTGATAGACTTCAAGTCTGGGAACTCGTTGACAAACCCTTTGGCAAGAACGTAATCAAGCTAAAGTGGTTATGGAAAAATAAAAAGGATGAAGACCAAACAGTAATTCGCAATAAAGCATGACTTGTAGCTAAAGGTTATGCTCAAGAAGAGGGAATTGATTTTAAAGAATCATTTGCTCCAGTTGCTCGCTTGGAAGCTGTTCGGATTTTTGTCGCATATGCTGCACACAAGTCTTTTCCAATTTATCAGATGGACGTGAAAACGACATTTATTAATGGTCCATTGAAGGAGGAGGTTTATGTTGCACAACCAGAAGGGTTCGTTGATCTTGATCATCCGAAAAAGGTTTACCGTCTAAGGAAAGCTCTATATGGATTAAAACAAGCTCCAAGAGCCTGGTATAATAAACTCTTAAATTTCCTGATATCCAAAGGTTTTACTAAAGGTACCATTGACCCGACCCTATTCATGATAAAATACGGGGAGGACATTCAACTTGTGTAAATTTACGTTGATGACATTATTTTCGGGTCCACAAACCCTAAATTTTCTAAACAATTTGAAAAATTAATGCACAATAGATTTGAGATGTCCTTAATGGGGGAAATGAAATTCTTTTTAGGACTTCAGATCTACCAATCCCCACGAGGTATCTTTATCAATCAGGCCAAGTACGCTTTAGAGATACTTAAAAAAACATGGTATGGAAAAAGGATAAAGCATTGGTACACCAGTGGCTACAAAACCTAAATTAGATGCAAACTTGAGTGGTGAACCCGTAGACCAAACTAACTACCATAGTATAATCGGGTCACTTATGTATCTGACATCTAGTAGACCAGACACAGTGCAAGCAGTATGTTATTGTGGAAGATATCAAGCAAGACCAACTGAAAAACACCTCAAAGAGGTTAAAAGTATCTTTCGATACTTAAGGGGTACCATTAACATGGGACTCTGGTATCCAAAGGGTTCTGGATTTGAACTAACAGCTTTTTCAGATGCCGACCATGCCGGATGCGTTGATACTCGCAAAAGCACTTCTGGAGGAATACAGTTTCTAGGTGATAAGTTAGTCAGCTGGATGTCAAAGAAGCAAGACTGTACTGCAATGTCATCAGCAAAGGCTGAGTACGTGGCGTTATCTGCAAGTTGTGCTCAAGTAATGTGGATGAGGACACATCTTAAGGATTATGGCTTCAACTACAACAAAATACCGTTGTATTGTGACTCTCAGTCAGCCATAGCAATCTCATGCAACCCCGTGCAGCACTCCCGTACCAAGCACATACATACTCGATATCATTTCATCAAGGAACAGGTTGAAAATGGTATAATTGAATTGTACTTTGTCAGAACTGAATACCAATTAGCTGATATGTTTACTAAAGCCTTACCCGAAGATAGGTTTCAGTATCTTGTCAGACGAATTGGTATGAGATGTTTGACTCCAGCAGAACTGGAGGTTCTGGCAAATGAATCTGCTTGATATGTTCTTCAAACATCGACTTGTAAATATTTTTGAAAAAAAAGGAAAATACAAAAATATAAAACCTATAAAACCAAATACAAAAATATAAAATTTCAAAAAGAAAATACAAAATCAAAAAATCAGAAAATGTTTCACAAAAAGAATCTTCTCGACATGTCTCTTGGAATCGATAACATTTACGTACCTATAAATGTTGATTAACATCGACACGGGCGTGTAAATGAAGTTCGAACAGGAGTTTCAAATGTTTTCAAAACATGTCATTTCTAATTTTTCTTTATGACTTGTAATTACTCTCAGATTGCAACTCGGACCCGAACGACAAAGGAGAGTGTACGTTTCAGTGCACTTATCCTTAGCGTTAGAAGAGAAGTCTTCTAACATGAAGTTTTTCAAAAGGTTAAACATAATTTTTCAAGAATTTCTCACTGACGATTCATAATCTTTCAAAATTACATGTTCAACACTCCATCCCTCATAAAGTTTTACAAGACAATTCTTCTTCAATTGGTGTCATTTTCAAAATGAGTCAATGTTTGAGGGGGAGTTTTTTGAAAAACAAAATTTTAATAATTTTGAATACATCATATCATGACAATTCTTATGTATTCAACACATTATAAAAGATCTTAATAACATCTAAGAAATAATAATGACTATTAACTAGATTGATTAAAACAACTCAGTGAATAATAATACTCACTCAATAGATTGTATGGTTATAAGATGAATATGTGGTTTAGCAAAATTTCTCAAGAATACTTCAATGATAATCATAATCTTCACAAATTGTGTGCTCACATCTATAACCCTCAATTTTATATCATTATAACTTGGTATCATTTATTTGGTGTCAAACAATCGTATAATTGAGGGGTGCAAGTTAATGTTCTATATAATTCATGCTAATGTTATAAAAGTCTTTTTTTTTTTTTTTTTATCCATATTCATGACAAATTTAGAATCCACAAGTTATTTCAAAAACTAAGTGAATTATTATTTAAAATAAGGGGAGAAATTAATTAAAATATGATCTTGAAAATAATAAGTGATCGAACCCAAGGACACACTACAAAAAAAGGGCCATTTAGTGGCACACGTTTTTAATGACAGATTTATATGTGTCACTATAATGCATTTTTAGTGACATATTTTATGTGCCATTAATTCCTTTTACAACTTTAGTGGCATTTTATGATTTGTGCTACCATTGTACCCTATATTTGTGACACAAAAATAGGCATGTTATTAAAAGTCCATATAATTTGTGATACACCCATATATTATGCCACTAAAAGTTACTTGTTTCCTTTATTTCTTTTTTTATATGTCACTAATTACGGACTAAAAAACTCACGCGGATTTCTCAAAATAAGTTAAAAAGGTTTGGTCTTTTTTTATTAATTCCCTCCAACGATTGGGTATATATATCCTACATTAACTCTGAATCTTCAACAACTAATCCTACTCTCTGGCCCTCACCTCTCATTTACAACTCATAATCATCCCAATAAGAGGGATTCTCTTAACTTCGATCACTATCTTCATCCTCCTTTTGGTCAGGTATCATGATTTAATTTAATTATTAATAATTTTATTCTTTGTTTATTACTGTTATTTGATGTGTACTTCTGCCTTAAAGTTGATTAGCACATTAAAATAGGGTTTGAATAATTCTATGTTTTTTAAGGGTTGTCATTATTAAGATTGTATCGATTGTTGTCATTTTCTTTCTTAGGTTGTTGGTAATTGGGTTTTCTTTCTTAGGTTCTTGGTAATTGGGTTTTCTTGTATAAACTTATTATATATGAGTCACAATTAGGTAATTTTGAACAGCCGCGATATGTAAAATTGATCATTGTTAGTTAGATTATGATTTGCTATTTAAAAATGTGGTTAAATGTATTTCTGATTAGTACTTTTGGGTGTTAGTCAATTTAGTAATGGACAAATCATGGATGTATAATACACGAAGGTCAAGTAGATCTTTTGTGAGTGGTGTAGAAAATTTTTTAGATTTTGCGTTTGAGAGGTCTTCAAACAGTGAAGGGAATACATCGAGTTAAACTACTCTGGTAAAATACGAGTAGTTCTATTTAGAGGTGAATGGGTCGATATTAATAGGGGTTGCAAGAAAGATAAATTTGGTGCAATGTTGGTTAACTTTTCACACCTGTCACATAGTGGTGCAAACTTACTGGACGATCCATTTGTTTTTGGGTCATAAGTTGACAAAGTGTTCTATTATGAGGATCCAAAGAACAAAGGCTGGTCAGTCGTGAGACATATTAAAGTCAAAGATGTTTTTGATATGGGAAGTGTTAATGCATCTCACCTGCATAGAATAGGCGATGATGGTGATGATGGGGAAGATGTTACGTCAGATATGGAACACGATGGAACAGACGATGAAGAGGACGATGTGGAGTGATGGGAAGATAATGTTTTAATGAAATATTCAATTAACAATAAAAAATAGCAACTTTTGAAATTAGTATTAGCCTAATGGTTATGTGTCCTTTAAATGAAATCCTTGTACTTTCTTGAGTGAGTGGCAATATGTGACTGATCTCATGGGCTGTTTGGCATTAGAGTTTGGTTCTTCGTTCGGTAACTTCTGAAATTAGTATTGAGTTAGCCTAATGGTTATGTGTCCTTTAAATGAAATCCTTGTACTTTCTTGAGTGAGTGGCAATATGTGACTGATCTCATGGGGTGTTTGGCATTAGAGTTTGGTTCTTCGTTTCATAACTTCTAAAATTAGTATTGAGTTCATGTCTTACAGTAATGAATATATGCATATTATGATATATAGTAACTCTTGTTGTTTGATTATTTAATTTCTTGTATAGTCCAGCATGGCTAGGCGCAAGAGACTGTGTATGATCTCTACTGAAGCTGAAAACGAGCAGCAACATAATAAAGCACAAAGTCAGTCAAATGGGCACTCGGCTAATGAAACAAATGATGCAAATTCCTCTCAGATGGACACGACAACTAATGAACACTCTGATAATCAGAATGAATTAGGCGGCATGTGTCTTTTCAACACGTTAATCTTGATAATACTATGTTTCTTCTATGCTTTGCTGTCAATATGCTTCTTTATCCAACCTTAGCTATAATGTTAGGTTCGGATATCAATCGCTTATTACAAACTGGTAGATTTGGTTTAGAATTTATCTCGACGATTGATTAATGACAGAATTTAAATGATATTAACAGAACTTGATAGTATAGGTGAGTACATGTAATAAGAGAAGATGCATTTTTCGACTTAATCTCCCCTATAACAGTAGCAAAAGGGCATAGTGCTGAACTTATATATACAGGTTACCAAATGACCATAGCTTCTGTCAACTAATAGACTAAAGCATCAATGTTAATAAAAATTTGCAGATCAGATTGAAAAGAAACATACGATGGTAAATAAGAAAACATATAGAATGCCAAAGAGCTTAACAAAAATCAAATAAACGCTGATCCTTATAATTGGTTTAAGTTCTACTATTTTCTTTTAGGTCTCTTATAATTGGTTGATGAATATATTTTATATTAAAGGTCCTCCAAAGAAGGTTCGAGGTCATACTCAAAAGAACGAGTTATGGAATATGAACAAAAATAAGATTGTCGTCAAATTCAACAAGTATGGAAAACCTGTGGGAGTTGCAGGGAATGAATTAACACAGTTTCTAGGATCAGTTGTAAGGATAGCTGGAAATGTCAAACTACATTGTGAAGACTGGAGAAAGGCTGATAAGGAAAAAAAGTAATACATGTATTCAATTGTGAAGGTATTTGTATTACAAACTAAATATGAATGTCTTGATAACTTAGGTTTTGCATCTTTGCTAAATCTTACAACTTCCATTGTAGGAAAAATTTGCTTTCCATTCGGCTGAAACAAGTGCTATCAAGAAATGGGTTCTTTCTAGCATAGGGAAAAAGTTGAACACTTGGAGAAACTTAGTAAAATCATGAAACTATGATCCGGCTCTTAGTGTTGAAGAAATCATGGAAAGACAAACTGATAGTAGGGTGAACCCATAATAGTTTCAAGTTCTTGTGAATCGTTAGATGAAACCAGAATATCAGGTACCAATGTATAATACTCTATTATTTATGAGTTTTTTATTTCTTATTAACTAATTTATTATTATTGGTTGCATAGGCCATTTGTGAACAAAAGAGAATCAGCCGCTCAAAAATGGAGGAGCCTCACATCACTGGGACAAAATCATTTGCTAGGCTTGCCGAAGAAGAGGTAAGTTACTAGTAAATTATAGCACTTACCTACACTAGTTTCATAGAACATAGTTCATGTCAGTGAAATGCTTCTTGTTACAGGCTACTAAAAATAATGGGGTGCATCCAACACGAGGGAAACTATACCAAATTAGCCGCACCCGTAAGGATGGTAGTATTGTTAATGACAAAGCTGCTCAAGTTGTGGTAATGTGATTTCTGAATATTTAAAATAGCACATGTTAGTATTCACATTTTCTAATGGTGGAACATGTTATTGCTATGTAGGCATCCCTACAAGTTATTGCAAATGACTCTACTAATACCCAAGGTATTCAAGAAGATGATTGGACAAATGACGACTTATCCAAGGTTAAGGGGCCAGAGAAAAGAGGATATGTCCGATGTGTAGGAAAGATGCTTTCTCTTAGAAATAATGGCGCCTCATCATCTACAAGCTCACAAACTGTTGAACATCGATTGGCTCAAACAGAAGATATTTTATACACCCTTGTTAACCTTTTGAAGGACCCAACAGCAAATTCTAACTTACCTGACATCCTTAGGAGTATGAATATACAGGTATACATTTTTATTCACAATTTTTATTCTTTTTGTACTTTATGTATTAATTTTAATTTTCCAATCTTTATAGATTCCTGATAACTTTTCTCCGGGTCAAAACAACTCTACTAATGGAAACCTAGGAAATTCAGATCAAAGATCTTCTGTTGCAGATCAAAACATTGGTAAAATAAGATCTTTTTTTGTTTAAATATGGCTAAGTAACATTAGTTTACTAATCAGATTTTGTTTCTTTTTTCTCAGGTACTCAAACAAATCTTTCTTGAGTATCCTTTTCATAGGTACACTTCCTCGTCATGCACTGAAAGTTCTTTACTTTTTAACACTTTTCTTGATCCGAATTAGAATATTTGTCTCATATTCTAAGAACAACAAAAATCTTGTACATTCAATTAAATGTTATGTTGCCTTCATCTTGAATATGAATTTCTACAATTTTTTTTGCTGGCTTGTAGATTCTTGGGGGTGTCAAGAGGTCAAAAGTTATCACAATGCTTGCTTGGTGCCTTTGCTTGCAGATTCTTGGGGTGTCATGAAGTCACAATAAGATGGTAGTTTCTAGATGTCTTTTACGATATTTGAAGTTGGAGATATAGTTTTTAGGTCTTTTTATGATATTCAATTGGATTCAAGATTATTGTTTGGAATTCATATGTAGGATATTTCTATGTTGATAATAAAAGAACCTTGTTCAATGACAATTGCATTTTTGTTTGAATATGAATTTGTTAGTTTTTTTGTTAAATCTTGTGATTGAGAATGAATATTACATTGTGCCATAATTTTGGAAACATCACAGTGGCAAAAACCAGTATTGTAACAAATATTGGTGGAAATTGTTTTGTCACTAAAGCCAACTTACTTTGTGAACATAGAAAGACTATAATGACACAAAGTAAGTGTCACAAAATCCTTAAAGCTTCATGGTGAGAGATAATTATGTGTTACTAAAGTTAGAATCATCAACAGCTAACTACGTGTCACTAAAAGTTAGAATCGTTAATAGCAACACAACATAGAAGTGCCACTAAAACCTATAAGGTCTGCAACAACACAAGTATAAAGTGCCACTAAAACCCTTTAGTGGCAGCGACATTAGTGACACTTTTTTTTTCTGCCACTGATTCCCCGTCAGGTTTATAGTGACACATATTTTGTTTTTAGTGACACTTTTTGGGTGTCACTAAATAGCCCTTTTTTGTAGTGAGTGCTTGATACTATTCGAAAAAGGTTTTATGGTTACGATCTTATACCCAACAACATCTTAATTCACGACGATTCTGAAGTCATAAGGTGGTTAGGTTAGGCATTAGTCCTATGATCTAACCATAACCGGAGGGATCTACCCAAGGACATCCCATAGTTAGATATAGCAGTCCTTAGGTATGATTGGAGATGAATGTGTATAAGGGAAAAATGCTGACTAAGATTGAGCTAACACTGGAACAATCACAATAAGGTGTTAGTAATGACATCTTGGTAAGCATTGAAAGGGTTGAAGAATGAAAAATAAATATATGGATAAAGGGTGAAAACAAAGAAGCCCTCCCTACACCTTAGGCAGAAACTGAGTCAATACATAATCTATTGGTTTTCTCAAAGATGAATTCTGATATTGAAGTCGACATCATAGACCCAGTGATGCAATGCACAACCCTCCCCAGCCATTCGGGTTTCTCTCAACAGAAACTTGTCTCATTTGTCACGGAGATACACACGCCTTCTATTGACTTTCTCACTCCGAGTTAGTTAATATTGAATAGGTGGCAGTCCGCTCCAGCCTCCGAGTACTAAAACCAAAATGTACTAATCGAGTCTAGAGCCAAGAGATCAATAAAATAAATCTCATTAGGACACATTCCATGACAAACACTTGTTGAACACCAATAAGTTCACAAGCTGCTAACAAGAGTCCTACGCATTATCCTTGAGATTTTGCCAGAACATCCGAGTGATACGTAAAGTATTCACCGTGAAGATGGAAATCCTGCTTGAGCCAACATCAAACAAGCTCTTGGTAGGTGACTTGCGCTATTCTATATGAATCGAACTTGTGTCAACTAGAAAGAAACGATGGTGCGATTCTATGTGAATCAAACTTGTTCCAGTAAATGAATTGACGGTTTAATTAAAAGATAGTAACTATCTGATTCACTCTTACCGTGTTGTCTACTTTGAGACGCTCCAGTAACGAGAACGGCTAGTGCAACTGCGAAACCCTGTCAAGAAGATTCATTTGAATTCTATCTGATCACATGCAGTATTTATACTGATTAACGGGGAACTGTGGTTATTGCAACCTTATTCGACGAAGTGACGAAGACACACTCGTCCATAGTTGTCGATTATCACTAACGTAAACTTGCAGGTTATACGATGGTGGCGGTATCCCATTCCAGCTGAAGTCAGATTCCTTACCACATGCTCATGCTTAAACAAAAAAGACATACTATAAGCATCAAGATTCAAGAATCAAGAAAGCTCAAGAATTAAAGACAAAGACTTCCGTGTTCCGAGTGGGTGACGTCATAAGACAATTCTGAACACAATAGCAACAAAGACGGCCAGACTAAATCATGGACGTTTTGAAGAAGTGTTTTACTCGTATGCATAAAGAAAATTTAATTAAGTTTTACAACCGATCATATGAGAGTTAAATGTAGCGGAAGCATAATAAAGTTTGACAATGACAACGAGTATATAAATAGATAAGTCTTGAAATTGACGATAAGTCGATTATAGCATCATAGACGTCCATTTAGCATCTAAGAATATTCAAGCCAAGCTAAGCACCTGAGAAAACACGTTTTAAAAGCTGTCAACAATTTTTGTTGGTGAATTCATAGGTTTAAGTTAGTAGACAAGAGTGGTACCACTAAGATTTCAAACGTCATGCGACTACTATATAACAGATACAAGCATCACATAAAAAGTATTTACTTGTTATGCTAAACTCATGACACTAGTGCTAATACAACATGTCATATAATATCATGCACATAGTTTTCCTGGCGTATGAACTGGTGTGGCCAATAACAAAGACCACCCAGGCGCAACGGCAGTCAATCGACATGACATATATCTGTTGTTGTTCGCAAACTAAGATGTTAGATCCTAAACGATAGGGGTAATTAGTTCCTAACTAGATCTTATTTATGCATTAGTCTACTGCTCACTTAACAATGCGTATTGGTCGCCATAGTGACTAGAAGCGTTCATGATCAGTTCGGGCAATAGTGTGTTTGTAAGCAAACTTACCCTAGGCACACCATAAACGATGTAAAACTCACGTATAAGAAATTGTGCCAATTTAAAAGCAAAACAATGTTTCCTCACCCCAAGAGTTATAAAGCAGTGTGTAAATCGTTAAATGTATGTGGGGCTATGAACTCACCTTAGAAGAAGTGGTGAGATCGGATGTGAAATCAAGATAGGAAGAAATAAAACCGAAGAATCCTACACGCGACCTAAATAAATGACGCGTCTTAGGTAAACGAAAGATAACCGAAAACTTGTTACGATATATGCTTTCAATAGAAAGACATCGCATATGTATTTGTGCTTTAGTTAGTTTAATAGAAGTAGACTAAATAGAAAATTATAGAGTTTTTCGTGTCAAGTCTTGGCGTTTATCCGCAAAAATTACTACTTTTAGAAAGTTTCTTATTTTAGGGAAAGTTTTTAGTTTCAAGAAGTTAGATCTGATGTCACTATATTTGTTAAGTTTTCCATATGTTTCGATAATGCGCTAACTTAACTATAATCGCTTAAGACTTCAAGTTCCTTGATCCGCTAAGTTTTACCAGAAAAACTTTACTTTTCGTTTAGTAGATGTGCTTGTTAGATCGCTTTTCTAAAGTATGTTAATGAATCTTTCTAAATGTTTGCTAATCCTATTTACTATATTTGTATTACTATAATGTTTTGTGCTAGAGTTAGAAAATGTCAAAAAAATTGTCTGGAAAGTGTTCCGAGAAATAGTCCTCTTTTTATTATTCATATCAGGCACACTATTTGTATTTGGTTTGCCGAATAATGTTTCAGTTTTCATTTGGCTATTAACTCTGGCCGTTTTACGTCCGATTTTTAAAGGGGCGATATGTGGATAAGTGTCTATTCGCGAAACAAACGCTTCTAAAAAACTACTTTTACGCCTTAATGAAAATACTTTTTAGGTCGCTCACAACTAATTCGGACCATCAACATGTCTTTTCCATAATACTCCCAAAAATCATACAAACGACACAATCAGTGTGCTTTTATAGCTAATCCCGTTATCACTCCGAAACCAACCAGAATCAAAACCACACTTAATCTAACCTAACCTCATCATATCTATTGTTGCAACCCACTTTTCAACTCATCTCACCATAACTTATAAAACAACAAACATAATACTTCCATTTTTATAAAAGTGTCAAGTTACTTTTATCATTTCTTTTTTAAAAAGTAACATTTAACTCATGGATTCTTAAACTTGGAACAATATGTCTTAAGTATAAAGGAAATGAGAACACAAGAGATGGGTCGAAGTGATGCTATACAAGAAATGAAGAAGAAACAGTAGAGGGGGGATATGACACGATCTAAACCCAAGATGTCACTAGCTCTTATAAAACTCACTTATAAATTAGAAACCCTAATTTTATGAAATCTTGTAGGAAAACCCATTAAAATCACACCAACAATCTTGGATCTACCTTAGGAATCCTTGGAAATGTCAGGAGTTTAGTGATATGGGAAAGAGTGCACGATTTTCAACTTGGAATCAAAAGCTATCAACAGAAGATTAATCTCACTCCACCAACAATTACATTCCCATGAATTGAAGAATATGATGTGTTTTCTATTGTCTATGAGCCCATACATGGAATCATTTACACTAATAGCAAGAAAGAGAAAAGGGTGATGAGACATTCAGAGATACATAAGTTTTGTGATGCAACACTAAGAAGAACGCTTGAAGGACTAAAGAGTTATTATAATGATGTCAAGTATGGCTATGTGCAAAAAGATCTCACAAATGATGAAGTTGAGTTTCTTACGTTGTTTGAAGAAGAGATTGAAGTTCAATTGAATTATTGAGATCAAATGAGAAGATGGGAGATGTACGTGAATGGAAGACCACTTGGACCAAGGAGGAAATGCCCAGAATAATTGACCCTTAGGGGGTGATTGTTAGGTTTATGGAAAAGTGTCGATTATTTGGTTTTATTATATTTTGTTATTAGACTTTATTTTGTTTAGTTTAATATAGCTTGTAATAAGGTTTATTATGCTTTAAGTAAGAAATAGCATAATAACCAAAGTCTAGGGACTAGTATTGAAAAGTTAGAAAAATAAGGAAGGGAAGCCTCCCTCCCATTGCCTATAAATTGCCCTCTAATCTTCATTAGAGGGTGATGCCCTTGTAATTAACTCTCATTTTCCCTCCATAATAAGATTTGAATTTTCCCTTTACTTGCCCTCATTCTCTCTAATCTTACATGTTGATATGATTGATTCAAGATTCATGTGACCTATCAAGTGGTATCAATCGCCAATAGAGAAGTAGAGTGCTTGATTTGTGCGTGATTTTGTTCGACCGAGAATCAAGAAGTGATGGTTTCCGAATTCGGTTGGTGCTATTGAGGTTTCGAGATTGATTTTGGCTGTGATTTCGAGTTTTTGGACGTTATTGTGTTCTCGGAAGTGTTCATTTCATTCTCGGAAGTGTGGTTTTGATTTTCGGTTGAAGCTTTGCATTCTCGGTAGAGTGGTTTTGAGTTTCGGAAGACTTTTTCTTGTAAATTTAGCAATTTCAGTACGAAATATCAGTGTAATAGATATATTCGATCTTTTGGTTCTATCAAAAATCGTTTATTAGGAATTCGGTATTAAACTCGGTTTTATCGAGTTTGTTAAGTTCACAAATTCGGTTCCATCGAATTTGTGATATAGGGAATTTTACTAAGTATAAACTCGGTAATAAGCTTTACAAGTCATTTTACACTTTCATTTCACGGTTTTATCGTGTTTTGAAGTGTTAAATATCGGTTTTTCAAGATTTACTAAACTCGGCAATCAAATTCGGTTTCATCGAATTTGAGTTTTTAGAACACTTGGATTATCTAGTCATCATAAAATTCGGTTTCATCGAATTTGTGGTTATTAATAATTCATAACTGTTGGATTTTAACAATTTAGGCTTACCGAGTTTATAGTGAATAGTGTTACCGAATTTGAGTAGTTTGCAGTTTACCGAGTTTATTATTTGAAGATTTCCGAGTTTGATAGTGTACTGTTCGAGAAGGGTATTCGTTTTCAGATTACTTGTTGTCCGTGAACAGTGTTACCGAATTTGACTACTGTTACCGAGTTTGGATATTTTCTCACAAATCTCACTCATATTCGTCTAAAAAGATCCAATCTTTGAATCTTAAGACATGTCGACATCCAAAACATACCAACAATCCCTTGCTGATGCCGGTTCTGAGATTACGGCCCACCGTGCTTGAAAGGGGTAGTTAATAACCTTGGGCGAGTAGATTAAAACGATTCTTAATCGCATGAGGGAAAATTAAAGTGGCTTCTCAAAGCCCTAGAAGATGGCCCCTTATGTGTTTAGGAACCATCACACTACAGGTTCAAAATACAAGGCAGATGTAGAGGATCGTTATGTGATGAACTTATTATACGATGATGCGGAAATAGAAACTCAGAATATGTTCTTCTTCTCTATTCCTAATGAGTATTTTAATTTTATGATTCTGTAAGACGGCAAGGAAATGTGGGTTCGTGTTTAAACGTTTGATGAGGGGAAAAAAACTATACAAAACCAAGTTGACAGAGAAACGCGGTTTACAAATGAATTTGATTCAATTTGTTGTATGAAACCAGGGGAGTCATGGTTTCCGTCTATAATCGTTTTGCTCAGTTAATGAATGATTTGGAACGAAACAACATGAAAGTTTTCCAACTGTTTAGTTAAACACAAACAAAGTTTCTGATAGTTGCATCAAGAATGTGATAATATGTGACTCAAGTTCGTTTGGCTAAGAAATTGACAGTTGATTCGTTCGATGATCTTTTTGATTATCTTTCGCAATTTGAGAAATTGGTTAATGCTTCAAGGGCAAAGAAGTTAGAAAAGTCTCATGATCCTTTGGCTCTAGTAGCATAACACGTTCATCTTCCAGAAACACCTCTTCTTATTATGTGACACATCCTTCATCTGTAGTTGATTATGATGAAGAGTATGAGCAGGATGATGTTCACAACCATTCTGAAGATCCCCTAGCATCTGCTATGTTGTTACTTGCCAAAGCCATTACTCAAAATTTCTCTAATCCAACAAACAATCGTCTTCGTGCTTCGTCTAATACCAGAAATCAAGCAGTCGTTCAAGGTGACAGGGTGAATATTCAAAGCAGAAATTCTGGTAATGTTGGAAGAAATAATAGACGAGCTTATGTTCAAGAAGAAGTTGTTGAGGAATAGAATGCTACAATGTTGACTGCAAATGTTCAAAGGATTGTTCGAACTCTTTTTTCCTTTTTTTGACTCCAGGCAATACTTCAACGGGTCAATGCTATAACTGCGGTGGAAAAGGACATTATGCTAGGAAATTGTCCCAAACAAGGGTTCGTGATTCTAAGATTTCATGGAGCAAAATATTGTTGGCAAACAGGATGAAGCGGTGTATTCTTACCGATGAGCAGAATGATTTCTCTTTGCGGATGCTTCAAGGATGAAGAAAATTGAAGAACTTAGTGCATAACTTATGCTTAATGGCCATAATTAAACCAGTGATTCTAAATTCTGATTGTATGAGCAAGCTATGAGTTGCATTTATAAGTGGGTACATCTTCTCCATCAATGAGAAATGATGACAAATGTTCCAATCATACTAATAATTATTAACAGTACATTGATGATGTATCAAATTAATAGCAATATTCAATTTGATTATGCAAAGGAAATGTTAATTGTGGACGTGTTGAAAAAAGATTACACATGTTTGATGGATCCGTGTGCTTTTGAACACACTGCTAGGGAATGCATTGATGAAGCTGCAAAATACAACAAAGATTTTGCTCAAAAGGGTAAAAAACAAAATATGACTTTGTACGGTCAGATTGAGATGTATAAGAGAAAGGAATCGGGTTTTGAAAAAATAACCCAAGGTTAACAATTATCTAAAGAATTTCTTTAACGCGATGAAAGGGCAAAACGTGGTCAAAACAAGCCGGTCTCAAATTGTACGTGATCGAGAATATTTTCGAGGCTCGAAAAACAACGAGATAAGTTGAGTCAAGAGGTCAAACTTTTCAAACAAAAAAAATTAGGATTTACAAAAATCACATTAATTTTAAAAAGAAATAATGAGTGAAAACGGAGGATAAAGGATCTTGATACTATTCTTGATCTTGAGAAAAAACTGAAAAGTGTTGATTGTTTTGAAAAATTGTTAAGTAATTCTTTAACAAGCAATGTTTATGCTCGGACAAACATTGTCTGTTTTGATCAACAATTAAAACATGGTTTGGGGTATCCGAATTCATTATACACTAGACAAGCAATTCAGAATAGTCCAAAGTGGTTTATATTGCATCTAGGACGGGTAGTATAGAAATTCATTTGAATGTTAGAGATTCTGAGGAAACTCTAGAGGATGCTGTCAAAAGTCAACAGAAAATGAATAAAAAAATAAATGATCCAATTGCTGTTGCGAACAAACAAAATTGTTAGACAATTGATTACAAACAATTAAATGTGCTTTTTATGAATTTGTTCCTCAAAAAGAAATCATTCGTTGATCAAACAGTCTTCATCTTCTTATGTTTCCCTTTGTTAAGTTTTGATACATAAAACATATGCCCAAGTGAGTTACCTTTGATCAATGGATTATTCAGTATAAAAGTTAGATTTGAAAAGTTGTTTTTGTTGATAAAATAGAACATAAAAGGGCAAGCATGTTTTATACATCAAAGGAAGAGATAACTCTTAATGATTTTTGTCGAGATCAAGTTAAACCACTTCTTAATGAATTACTGGATTACTTTGATGGCTTTCAGAATCTATTTCAAAGGGATATAAAAGAAATGAAAGATGCGTTTGAGCAAAATGATGTCTATCTTGATGAGATTTGAAAGGCAAATTGATTTGTGAAAGATCACTTTGAAGCCTCACTAAACATGATATTGAGCTATGTGTGTTGTTAAACCATGAGTGTGTTGATAAGTCCTTACATGATGAACTTGAACAAGTCAAAAAGAAATCTTTAGAGATTCAAGAGGGTTTGAAAGCAAGAATAAAAATTCTTGAGAAAGATGTTCAAAGATGTGAAAAACAAAGTGTTGATTTTGAGTTAAATTGAAACATGAAAAGAAAAACATAAATGGGATTCTTCGATATAATAAATACTCAAACCTCTTGTTTCTCTTGGATTTCTAGAATACAGAAACTTGAGGATGAGAACGTGTCTTTGGATTTTAAAGTACAATCTTTGATAAAAGAACGAGATAATGCCAAAATGGAATATAAAAAGCTTTTCGATTCAATCAAAAAGACACGGTCTCAAACTCAAATGGAAATGGGATGTGTTAATTGACTATGGATCTGAGAAAAACTTATGCATTTGGTGCTCATTCGTGCTGGAATCAGAATTTTTAGTTACCATATCTGAGTTGAAAGTAGAATGAAAAAGTGGTGAAAATGGAATAGTCTGTGAATACTATGTTTGACAAGTCACCCATGGTTCTCATCTTTTCCTTTGTGTCACACCTTAAATAAAAATGCTTCTCAAAAGCAGACGGTTGTTTTAAAAACAAAAGAAAACCATGTTGAGTCAAAACCAGTCACTTTACAGACTTCACATAACAAACAAACAGGGACACATCAAAACACAAATGTCATTAGCCCTGGAATGTACAGAGTTGTTTACACACAAGAATCACAAATAACAGACTATGAATGTGTTATCTTCTATAGGAATGAAAGGAGTGTTAATCTAGTGTTAAAGGGACCAAAGAGTAGAGATTCACATGTCAAGAACCAGTGTCTTAGATGTCTCTAAGAATGAAGCAAAGAAAGAAGCAGTTTATGTTAGGAAAAATAAGCAAACAGATAATACATTTGCTAAAGTTGTGTCAAACAAGGAGAATGTAATTGATGTTGCTGTTGCAAATGCTTCTAAAGCGAAAACTTTGTTATGTGTTTCTTGTATGCAAAATGTGCTTATTCCTTGTCATGATAAATGTCTTGCTAAGCATAAATTGAATGTGCGTTCGAATGCTCGTAGAACCTTCTCTGTTAATTTTAGGATACAAAATCTTCTGAAACTACTTTTGTAGCTCCTAATACTATGGTTTTCTGGGAAGCGGACACAATCTAAGGGACTTTAGATACTACTCTGTAGCTTCCAAATCTAAGATTAATGCAAGCAAGTACATCAAAAAAGCTAGAGATAAGGTTTTAGTACGTTAAGAAAAAGAAAAGAAACATGCGTGATAAACCATTAAGCCCATCCATGCTAAACAAGATTCGAACAAGTAGATTATGGCAAAAATGGTTTGAATCATAACCAAATGTTATGTGGACACTGTTACACAGAGCACATGCTCATACTAATCCTTTGAATACGAAACCACTGGTTTCAGTTAAGAGATGGATAGTCAAATTGCCCAGTTGTCCATGTGTTGTTTCTTCTTGAGTTGCAGGTAGTCCAGATCGTTTTATGGGTTGTTGACAGTGGTTGTTCAAAGCATATGACGGGTGATCGTTCACTATTGAGAAACTTCGTTGAAAAGTTCATGGAAACCGTTCGCTTTGGAAATGACAACTTGCAAGTATTACAGGCTATGGTGATTCTTATTACATGGAATATCACTTAATTATCCATTGTATATTATGTTGATAGTCTTGGACATAATCTCTTTAGTGTTTGGACAATTTTGTGATGGAGATTTAGAGTTGCTTTTCGTTCTAAAATACATGTTATGTTCGAAATCTAGATGGAGTGTTTTGCTCATAGGGGACGGATTCAAATTTTTATAATATCTCCGTTTTCAGACATGGCTGCTTCTTCACCCATTTAGTCTATGTCACAGTAACTTCAACAAAGTCATGGTTATGGCATGACGACTGTCACATCTTAATTTTAGGACCATAAATGATCTTTTCCAAAAAACTTGATTGTGACGGTTTACCAAAGTTCAAAATATGAAAAAGATCATCTTTGTTCTGCTTGTGAAAGAGGAAATAAGCAGAAACTTCTCATACCTTAATTGATTCCTAGTGATTACTCAAATTGGAATGACTTCATATGGATTTGTGCGGTCCAATGAGAGTTCGCTGTCGGTCATGGAAAGACGTATATTTTGTGATAGTGAAATGATTTTTCTAGATTCACGTGGGTTTATTTTCTTTGTTCGTAAGACGAAACTCTAGAGTATCATCAGAAATTCATGCTCAAGCTCAATGAAGTTACAACAGCCTAGTTTGCCAAGATTCGGATGATAATGGCGTTGAATTAGATGCAAACTCTCAAAGCTTATTATGAAAGTTAGGTATTATTGCAACAATTTTCAATTGCTCGCACACCTCAGCAAAATGGAGTTGTAGAACGACGTAATCGTACTCTGGTGGAGTTGCTTGCCACCATGTTAATTTTTTCGAGGTTCACCTGAATTTCTTTGGGCTCGTATGCCCATAGTTTTTCTGCTGCTAGTTCTAAGGATCAAGCTTCTACTGTGTCATATGTTGATGATGTCATGTTTTCTTTCTTTTCTAACTAATCTAATGCCCTACAGTTGGACTATGAAGATTTAAAACAGATTAATGCTGATGATCTTGAAGAAATGGATCCCAAACGGTAAGTGGTAATGCTTACCATGAGAGTTAAGAGGTTCATAAAGAAGACGGGAAGGAAGATGGATTTAAATGACAAAAAAAACCCAAAGAGATTGTTGGATTTGTTAGATATATTAAAAGACGCGGTCCACCCCGATATTTTTTATTTAAATACTTTTAGTTTAATAGTTAATCGTATGTCTTTCGGTTTTAAGCCGGGTACTAATACCCGGTATTTTGTAAAAACTATATAAGCCTCTTCCAACTTTGGAAGAGGCAAGCTAGTCAATAATCATTTTTACTTTAACACTTACACTTTCTCTCTCTAGAAAATCTCTCTATGTGTTTCTCTCTCTAGAAACTAGCCCAATCACAAGAATCATCACCGTGTTATGAATTAAACGATCCTACAATTGGAATCAGAGCGGGTTTGAATTCGTGATTGATTCTTATGGTTGATTAAGCTTAAATTCGTCCTTAATTTTGAAGAAAATAAGCCCACGGCTCAAAGCTTATTTTGAGCTTATTAGTTGGTTAATCTTGATGATGTTTTCTGTTATACATGTAAACACAGATTATTGTTGCCATAACAAGTGGATTTACAAGCTCTAGCTCGATTATAAAGTTTAAAAGATTCGAATTTATTTGTGTTCTTCGTGAGAGTTTGCTCAATAATTAAAGATTCCAATAGATTATACGATTAAGGTGTGTTTAATCATCATATACACACTAATATTGTATGTTATAGCTTAGTTTCCTGCTAGAAAGAATCATATGCTTGATTTTGCTTAATTTCGTCCAAGTGTTCTTCGTGTAGGTTGCTTATTTTATTATGTTCTTCACGGCGAGTTGACAAGTAAAAGGGACAAGATTCATAGTTTTACGGAAAAAGGTACACAGCGAGTTGACTGGTCAAAGGCGAGTTGCCATATATTATTTTAATATTACACGGAGGTTTGCCTACTTAGGTGGCGAGTTGCTCTTATATTGTGGCGGTTTTGACTGGTTGTTGTGGCGATTTGAATATTATATGGATAAACCTAGGCGGCGATTAAGATTTACACGCGAGTTACTCCTAGGCAGCTAGTTGAACACATAGGCTTGGCGAGTTGCTCAAAAACAAGCGGCGATTACTTGATGCAACAGAGTTTAGTAAAGAATTACAAGCGGCGGTTTAAGCTCATTTTCCAAAGCGGATTGATTAAAAAAAAGGAGTATCTAGACGACACCCCTATTAGCGACACTTTTTTGGCGAAAAATTAAGTAATTTGTAATCTTTTTTCTATAGCCTTTTTTAACTATTTTTTACACAAATTCAAATTTTGTGTAAATAGGGTAAAATTATTTCGGTCGACCACCTTTTTAGCGACACTTTTTGGCGGGAACAAATTAGTAAAATATAATTTTTTTTCTTTAGCCTTTTTAGCTATTTTACACCAAATTTAGAATTGGGTAATAGGGTAAAAATTAAATATTTAAGTTATTTCATAATCTAACTGCGCCAAATTTCAAACAAATCAACAAAACAAATACACCAACCAATTTTTCATTTACGGTTTTTACTATTGAGTTTGTAAAATCCCGACAAACTCCTTATCGTTTAAATCTTTAACTGTAAAATCCCGTGAACTTAATTACCATTCATAACCAATACATCAATATGTCTAATATGACAGAAGATATTTGGTATGCCGGTTTCGATACACGCCCACGCAATGCTTACAGAATAGACTTTGACTTTTTTGTTTTTCTTGCAACAACGCATTCGTTTGTATTGTCTGGGAAAAGATAATGGAGAGAAAATTATGAAATCGATTACTGAAGGTCCATTTCAAATGGGAACATTCATACAAACTCCTGCTGAAGATGCTGAAGAAACTGAGGTGCACTTCACTAGGTCCAGAACGTCTAGAGTCTTTACAGACCTTTCGCAGAAGAAAAGGAAAGGTATAAAGGCTGACATTTCGTGCTACGAAATATCTTCACATCAGTTACCAAAATACATTACACACTCATCAACCATTATACTGACGCCAAAGACATTTGGGACAATGTGAAGATGATTCTGGAAGGTTCTGAGTTAACAAAGGATGACAGGGAATCACAATTATACGATGAATTTGAACGCTTTTGTCAAATCAAAGGAGAGACCATTCATGTTTACTATGTTAGGTTTTCGAAGCACATTAACGACATGAGAAACATCAAGATGACCATGTCCAGAATGCAGCTTAACTCTAAATTTGTGAACAACATGTTACCTGAATGGAGCAGATTCATAACTGAAGTAAAACTCAACAGAGGTTTGAAAGAGTCTAACTTTGATCAGTTGTATGCTTACTTGAAGCAACATGAGGTGCATGCTAATGAGAACAGAATGATGATGGAAAGGTTCATTCAACCAACTAATGATCCTTTGGCACTAGTGTCTAATGCCTCAGTTCAGCAATATCCAACACAATCATCTGAGTCTCCACAATTCTCAAATCAACCATCAATTGTTGATAACTGTCAAATGGACACAAGCAGCACTTCAACGGATAACTTGATTGAAAGCCTAACCAACATACTTGCCCTCCTCAATCAATCATTCAAAGCACATCTTCCTCAAATGAACAATTAACTCCGAACTTCCTCAAACGCAAAGAACAATGCTACCGTTCAAGACGACAGAGTTGTTGTTCAGGATGTTCGAGGTAGATACAATGCGAATAATCAAGGAAGACCATTTCAGAGGAACAATGCAAGAGGAAATGTTGAAGCTAGGAATGCTGGAGGTCAGAACAGAGATGGCAATGTGAATCCTGGTCAAGCTAAACCCATTATGTGCTACAACTGCAAAGGAATCGGGCACATAGCACGAGAATGTCCACAACCAAAGCGTCCTCAGGATTCAGACTACTTCAAAGACAAGATGTTGCTTATGAATGCTCATGAGAATGGTGCTGTACTGGATGAAGAGCAGTTGTTGTTTCTTGCAGGAGAACAGGTCACCAATTTTGATGACGATGTGGATGATTTGGCACTCAATGTGGACCATGTCTTTGAAACTGATCAATGCGATGCATTCGACTCTGATGTTGATGAGGCTCCCACCACACAGACCATGTTCATGGCAAATCTTTCATCTGAAGATCCAATCTACGATGAAGTCGGGCCATCATATGACTCGAATACTCCATTTGAGGTACAAGATCATGATACCTTTGTAGATCATATGGATGAGTATCATGAAGTACACGAGATGCAAAGCGATGTACAACACAACTATGTTGTTGACTCTGATGCTGACTATACGAGTGATAGTAATATTATTCCGTATGATCAGTATGTGGAAGACAACGAAGAACATGTTGTACAAAGTAATGTATCTTCTATACGAAATGATGCATTGATGTCAATTCTCGATGAAATGCATGAACAGGGTGTCCAAAGTATGTCAGCAAATAAGCAGGTTAAAGTAGTTAATGACACATTGACTTCTGAACTTGCGAGATATAAAGAACTGGTCGGGGTGTATGAACAACGGGCTAAGTTTGAATTAACTGATAGAGAATGAAAGATTGATGAACAAATGAGAATAATTATCTCTGAGACCGAAATCGAAAAAAACTACTTAAAATCGTAACTTCATTCTGCATAATTGCAAACTCGTTCTACCCTTAACATCATAAGATATATGAGTGAAGAAGCGATCATTTTGAAAAGGATTTAAACAAAAAGAAGACAATTCCTGAAGATTTTTTAGACATTAAAAGGCTAAAAGAAAAGGTTAAGATAGATTGTACAAACAAGAATCATCTGTCAAGACGTTTCACATGATATGTTAAACCAAATCTTTTATGATGAAAAGAACAAGGTACGATAGGCTACAAAAATCCCTTACGTCTCACTCGTGCGAAGCAAGTTCAACCAGCCCTCTATAATGGTCATGTAATACGTCAGGTACCAATCATGCACGCCCTTTTTACATGACTCAGAGAACTCGGTAGATATTTGAGATAACTAGGAAAAGAATGCTTGAGAAAATGAAAAGCCCCTCTATTGTGGAAAATAAAGTTATGGGGGGGGGGGGGGGGGGGGATTGCCTACCCCCCCCCCCCCCCAGATTACTCGAAAGTAGAACCTTCTTGCAACCTTACGCTCTAAAAGAAATCTGACCCCAGAACAGAGATTTGGTCTCATAGATTATAATGACATGAAAAAGGCTGAGACCTCAGTTCAAAAACCACTTTCAGCATTGACAGTGTATCCACCACAATCCTTCCTGTCAAGCTTTGTCCCCAGAGTTCTTCCTACTAAAAGTCAAGTGAAGATAACCTTTATGTACTCACACAACTTTTTACGAATTTGACAAAACTTGCAAAAAAGAATCACGCCAAACCCCCCCCCCCCCCCCCCCCCCCCCACAGTTGTTACAGAAGGGAAAGAGGTTTTTGAGCAAACAAAAAGATGTTACTCACTGAAGTGTATTCCATTTTCAAAACCTTAAAGAACACTTTGCAAGTACAAAGCGGCCCTCTTTAAAGAAGTTAAAGTAATGGAAAAAATTTTTGATCAAATGAATGACGAAGTGGACCAGAATACTGTGGACAAGCAATGTGCTGAAATTGAAAGGAAAAACCTTCTCATTGCAAATGAGAATCTGATTGCTAATTGTTTGTCGAATCAACTGTTGTATGATGTGGAAAAATCACGTTGTCTAGATCTTGGAACTGAGATGTCTAAAGTTCAAAATGAGATAAAACATGTTTCAAAACTTGAAAGGGAATACCTAAATTTGCAATTGAAGTATCAACACCTACAAGAAAGTTTTGACAATAACAAATCACAAACTTCTCAGGATGTTCCTGAATTTAACTCATTTTTCAAGATTAACAATCTAGAAAATCAGATTCAAGAAAAAGACAACGTGATTAGAGACTTGAAAGTTCTAGTCTCTAATGTGAATGACAGAAGCTGTGAGCCTTATAATGCTAACGATGTCACTGCTCTTATTGAACAAAATGAATGCGTTAGAGTAGAACTAGAAGAGGTGAAGCAGCATTACAAGGAATTGTTTGAGTCTATTCAGATCACGCGTGCTTCCACTAATGAAAAGACATCTTCCTTGTTAACACAGATTGAGGATCTAAAGGCTCAATTAGAAGGCAATATGAAAGTTGCCGCTAGAAGTTCTGTCAAAACAAAAGTTCTTGCTCTGGTATGTAGCCATAGATGGTAGAAACCAATCCCTCCCTCGCCTTAAGACAATAGAATGCTCATTTAAACTATATCAACCATCTTAAGGAGAGTGTAGAAACAGTGAGGGAGATTGTAGAGGAAGCTAGAGTAGTTAAACCACTGGATAATGCACTTAACTATGCTTGTCAATACACCAAGTTATCTCAGGAATTGATAGAATATGTTATTGGCACTTGCCCAAAAGAATTCACCGAAAGAGATAGCAAGGCTCCTTCTATCCCTTTAACTAGGAAAAAGCAAGTACTTTTACTGATATATAGCAGTACACACTAATAACACACAGAAACATGGAGTGCACCAGAAAACTCAACCGTCTAATGTCCAGGTGATTCCTTCTACAGGAGTAAGCAGTTCCACTCGTGCAAGCGGATCAAAGCCTAGAAAAAAACAATACAAAGCACATAGGAACTGCAGCTAAAGAGTGTGAATAACTAGAAATAGAAGACCTCCTAGAACAAATAGTTTGTTTGGACACAAGTGAATCGAGTTGATTCTAGCATTAGCTCTAAGCATGGTTGTAAATTATTCGAATTCTGAATCTGGTGCAAAACGTTAATAAATGTTTGAATACTGCAAATCATGAAAATGTGTGTTGTTTAATATTTTGAGCTCTGTGAATGCTACCCCCACTGTTAAAATTGTCTTGAATAAAGGGAAGCAGATTTGGAAACCAAAAGGCAAACTGTCTAATAACAGTTTGAACAAGACCAAGCAGGTTTGGAAAGCAACGAGCAAACTATTTGCTAATGTTGGTTATCAATGGAGACCCACAGGAAAGAAATTCTCCTCAGGAAAACTTAATTGTGGTTATCAATGGAGACCCACAGGAAAGAAATTTGCCTTAGGAGAACTGTGCCCTTTAACTAGGCTTCCTGTGACATGTACTACTATGTCAGCTAACCGACAGGACCCCAACACAAATTGGGGATCCAAAATTCCAAACCCTCCAAATTCGACTGTTTTCAAATGCAGGTGGTACAGATCATCCTTTGGTATCTGGACTCAGGCTGTTCAAAACTCGATTTAGAGGAATGAATGGCTCCTGTACGCATCAGTTTAGGACCCGAGCCTATCATGATGACCCCTGGACAACTCATTTCAGGGCTCGCCCCATCGCCTGTCCCTGCAACTACATACATTCCACCAACAGATAAAGATCTGGAGATTTTATTCCAACCGATGTTCAATGAATACTTTGATCAATCTACAGATGGTGAACCAGTACCTACGGCTACTGTTGTTAACGCTCCAATTGTTTCTACAAATACATCTGTTCACAACGATTGCTCAAGATGCACCTTCTACAAGTCATTCACTGTCACCTCACAAGTCATCCTCAGTCTTTACCTCAGGTGTTGCACTGACACAACCTTTCGAAGACACCTCAATTACTCAAGCTGACCTTCATCCCTCAGTTAACCCTGTTGCAGGAGAACCTAGTTCTGCATAGTCAACATCAGGGGATGTTAGTTTAGCTGAACCCAACCAAGTGAATCAACCACCGGATCATCTCAGAAAATGGACCAAGGATCACCCTCTTGATAATATCGTTGGTAATCCTTCTCGTCCGGTATCTACCAGAAAACAGTTAGCTTCCGATGCTTTGTGGTGCTGTTACCATACCGTACTGTCAAAAGTCGAACCAAAGAACTTCAAAATGGCCGTGAATGAAGATAGCTGGTTTAAAGCTATGCAAGACGAAATTCACGAATTTGATCGACTTAAAGTATGGGAACTAGTACCACGCCCGCCTTCAAGAAGGAGAGGATGAGTAAATGAAGTGTCCTCTTGTATCCTTTGTACATAAGTACATAAAAATAGATTTGGTAAATATTTTAAGTCATTTGGAATTACAAAATGGTTTGCAATTACTTCAAATTGCAACCCGGTTCTCATTTGAAGGAAAGATTGTCATCTGAAAGACAACTGTTCCTAACAACGGGTAATTAATTTTACTCGGGCATGGATTACTTTATATCCATGCAATTTGGGATTAATGTACGTTTCAGTGCATTTTTCTTAATTCGGAAGAGAAGTCTTCCTGTTTGATAACCAAATAATTTTTCTTAATTGATTCTTCAAAATTATTTGTGTTAACCACGGTGGTAAAAGTGTTGTTTGAAAATCAATCCGGACAATTGACACCTCAATGACTACAACCTTTCAATAAAAATGGTCATTCGATATGAGGGGGAGAGTGTTATCAATTTAATGTCTGGGTGCCAATTGGAAAGTGTAACCGGGTCTTGGAGAGACAAAGAAGTAAAAAAAGAAAGGAACCAAATCTTCAGAGCTCTCACTGCATCAGCTGATGTTCCCTCTAGCGTAACAGAGACAACTGATACAACATCAACACTTCCACCACCACCACCTCCACTACAAAAACCTACAGGTCATCGAGATATTTAGGAGAAAGTTAAAGTTCAGAAATCTCGAATGCATCATTAGTGGAAGACTCAGAGATATTGGCTACCAACTAATCAAGAGAAGTGAATGATTAAGATCAATATCATCGGTAATGCAACATACATCTTGTACATTCTAACTTGTATGGAATTTGATGTTATGTGTCAGTGTAATGAAATCTTTCATGAGTTTTTCATTAAACTTAAAAAACCAGGTTTTTGAGTTTAACGAAAAAATCTTTCAAAATTATCATATCTGACACTAACACATTCCCTCAACGATTGAGGGGGAGCATTAATATGTTCCATACACAGCTTGTAACTAAAATATGATCATACATCTAAGGTTCTCAAGGTGTATTCTCCACCCCCATGTGCTAAACAGTTTCGAATACCGATGCACATGTTGAGGGGGAGCTTTTCTGAAATGCAAAAACAATCGGGTACTAAACACTTTGATAGTTATATCATAAGTACCTGATTGAGTTTTTCAGTAGTGTTTTTATGCGAAGGTGAACTGTACCAAAAGACTGACCATGTATTTACTTTTATCGAAGTTATAAGGATGGTAAGGTTAGGTACTCGTTCCTACGATCCTGCCAGAACCGGAGGGATCTACCCAAGGACAATCCACTAGTTAGTACAGAAGTCCTTAGGTATGATTAAAAGGAGTAAATGTGAGAACAAGGGAATAGTGCCGACTGAGATGGAGCTATACTAGAATAGACCCAACAAGAGCTAGTCATGAAGCTCGGGAAGCACTAAAGGTGTTGAGAATGAAAAGAATTGTACAGATAAAGGGTGTAAAGAAAGAAGCCCTCCATTCACTTAAGGCAGAAACCGGGTCAATACATATGCTGTCAGAATCACAAGTTGATTGCTGACATTGAAGATGGGCATCATAGACCTAGTGATGCTAATGCACAACCTTCCCATCCATTCGAGTTTCTCTTAAAGAAACATGTCCTCATTTTGTCACGGAACTAAACATGCAATCTACTGTCTCACTCACTCCGAGTAAGTCGGCGTTTGAAAAAGGTGACAGTCGCTCAGCCTCCGATCACTAATATCAAAGCGCACTTTTGAGTCTAGAGCCAAGAGATCATCAATTAATCTCGTTAGGACACATTTCCATTTATCTTGTCTTTCACACACTGTGGAAACAAGGTATCTTAAAGTCCTACGCTTGTATCCCTTGAGATATTGCCCGAAACTCCAGTGATACGAAAGTGATTCACTATGAAGAGTGGAAATCCTGACTAGAGCCTACAACAAACAACTCGTAGGTAGGTGACTTGTGCGATTCTACAAGAATCAAACTTGTGTCATCTGGAAAGAAACGATGGTGCGATTCTACATGAATCAAACTTGTTCCAGTATAAGAATTGACGGTTATTGAACATTTGACAAACAATCAAAACTCTCGATGTGTTACAAAAACTTTCATAATTATCACATCAATTGATTTTTCAAATTAATTTTCTCTTTATTGCTAACTGTTTTATTACAGGAACATTTAAAGATGGAGATGGAAATACCCTGTACCAGCAGAGTCAAGTTCATAACCTAATGCTCAGACACGACCTACACTTGTTATGAAGTTATGTAAGATCTCATAAAGGTGTCAAAGCTTCCGCAAACTCTGTTATCATATTCTTCTTCACAAGTGCACAAGATGGCAATAAATACTAGAGATGAGAGATAAGTTTGCAGATGATCTCAAGAAAGCTCATGATCACAAACCAAACAAGTCTAAGTGAACAAGCTCAATTTGTTACTCTAAAAGAGCAATTCTACAACAAAGTACTAGATGCACATGAAGAATCAAAAGACTTCAGCTGTAAGAGCTTAATCTGTTTTTCAAGGGTGACCTCCCTTAGGGGGAGATTGTTAGATATGAGTAAAAGACTCGGTCACCCCGTATATTTATTGTTTATAATAGTTCGTAGTTTAATAATTAATCGTATGTCTTTCGGTTTTAAGCCGGGTACTAATACCCGGTATTTTGTAAAAACTATATAAGCCTCTTCCAACTTTGGAAGAGGTAAGCTAGTCAATAATCATTTTCACTTTAACACATACACTTTCTCTCTCTAGAAAATCTCTCTATGTGTTTCTCTCTCTAGAAACTAGCCCAATCACAAGAATCATCACCGTGTTATGAATTAAACGATCCTACAGATTTAACAAGACAAAGTTTGAATGCTACAACTATCATAGGAGAGGTCATTTTGCTAGAGAATGCAGGGCGCCAAGGAATCAGGGGAATAGAAATAAAGATGCTCCAAGAAGGAATGCACCAATGGACACATCTACTACAAATGCCTTGGTTGTTCAAGATAGGATAGGTGGTTATGATTGGAGCTTCCAGATTGAAGAAGGCCCCACAAACTTTGCTTTAATGGCCTATACATCTCAAGGTTCATCAAGTTCAGACTCTAAGGTACATACTTGCTCTAAAGATTGTTTAAAATCATATGAAACTCTTCAAAAATATTATGATCAACAGCGTGAAGCTCTTAATAAATCTAATCTAGAAATAATAGGTTATCGAATGGGATTAGAATCATTATAAGCTAGAATAGTTGTTCATGAAAAGAATAAAGTTGTTTATGAAGAAGATATTGCATTTTTAAAAAATGATGTCTAAGTAAAAGATATTTCTATAAAAGAGCTTAAAATCAGTTAGAAAATGCTTTAAAAGAAAAAGATGATTTGAAACTTAAACTAGAAAAGTTTGAAACATCTTCTAAGAACCTAACTAAACTGATATATAGTCAAATAACTGCTAAGACAAAACTGGTCTTGGTTTTGATGAACAAGTGAATGAGAGTGGAATGCTTGATAATGTGTTTGACAGTCATAAAAGTGATGGGATGATAATCCAGTAAAGATAGGTTTAAAAAGGTTAAGGGATATCATGTAGTTCCTCCTCCTACCTTGAACTACTACCCTCAAGACCCTGACTTATCCTTTGCTGGGTTAGATGATTTTGTCTATAAGACTAAAGTGAGTAAAACTATTACTACTGCATCTAAAACTAGTAAGGATAGTTTGGAAAAACCTAAAACTGTTAGTTCAGTGCTCCTCTCATTGAAGAATGGGAATCAGATAGTCAAGATGAAAATGTGTTTAAGCCTAAAGAAGTAAAGATAACAGTCAAACCTAGCTTTGAAAAGATTGAATTTGTTAATGCTAGGAATACAACTGTTGAAAAACCTAGGAAGTTCAGTCAGAGTCCTAGGGGTAACAAAAGAAATTAGAATGGTTTTATGACTCAGAGACTAGGGGATGGTTTTGAATTTAAAAAGAAAGCTTGTTTTGTATGTGGAAGTTTCAACCATTTAATCAAAGACCGTGATTTTCATGAAAATAAAATGGTTGAAAAATCAGTGTTGAATAATAAGGGAAGGGTTACTGGTCAAAGGGAAGTTAGACCAGTATAGAACAATGCTCAAAGGGTGAACCACCAAAATAAACTTACTCACCCACATCCTAAAAGGAATTTTGTTTCAACAGCTGTTACAACAAAGCCAGGACTAGTGCTAGTTAATGCTACTAAGCAAAGCTCTCCAAGAGCAGCAGCATCAATTAGTACTGCCAGGCCTGTTAATATTGTTGCCCCTAAACCAAAAGTGAATGATGCATTACAAACAACATATTCTTATTTTAAAGCACATTCACTAGTGACAAGGCCTTTTAACCAAAAATCAACAGCTAAAACCAATAATTGTAATGAAAAAGTTAATACTGCTAAGGTTAATAATGTAACTACTATTGGGCTAAAAGCAGTAGTTAGTGCTGCTGAGGGAAATAGAGATAATGTTGTTAAGTCCTCAGCATGCTAGATTTGGAGACCAACAAGAAAATTAATAGACCATATCTCCAAAGACATTAGATTATACATTCTTAAAAGATTTTACTATGTTGATCCACAAGGCAGACTCAAGTTAGTAATGGCTTGGGTCCCCAAGAGAAACTAATTCTCTTATTTTGAGTGCAGAGTAGTCCACAATATGCTTTACATGATCAAGGGATATTTGATAGTGGATGCTCTAGGCATATGACTGGAACCAAGTCCTACCTCTCAGATTATCAAGATATTGATGGTAGATTTGTTGCATTTGCAGGAAGTGCTAAAGGAGGTAAAATTACTGGTAAAAGTAAAATTAGGACTGAAAAATTAGACTTTGAAGATGTATATTTTGTGAAGGAACTTAAGTTTAACCTTTTCAATGTCTCACAAATGTGTGACAAGAAAAACATTGTTCTTTTTACTGACACTGAATGTGTTGTTCTTTCTCCTGACTTTAAGCTTCTTGATGAAAGTCAAGTCTTGCTTAAAGTTCCCAGAAACAACAACATGTACAGTTTTGATTTAAAGAATGTTGTTCCATTAGGAGATCTAACTTGTTTATTTACAAAGGCCACTTTAGATGAGTCTAATTTATGGCATAGAAGGTTTGGTCATATAAACTTTAAAACTATTTCTATATGTATATTGGATTCTTTGTGGGGGGGGGGGGGGGGGAAACTGGGGTGGAGGGAAGGGTTTTGGTTTGCGGCTTTCTATAGGGCGGGGGTGGGGAGAGTTTGAGGGGAGGGAGATGGACCAAACAGTGTTGGGTGTTGCTTGTCTGATAGAGGGGTGTAGAGGAATACAAACATAAGATCCTGTAATACATAAGGGTCGGGCGGGGTGAGGGGGGGGGGTGGCCTATTTGCAAACCTTTATAGTTTATATACACATGGATTTATTTGGCCTAGTTTCTATGAAGAGTATAAATAAAAAGTCTTACTGCCTAGTTGTCACTGTTGACTTTAGTAGATTCAGTTGGGTTTTCTTTTTGGCCACTAAGGATGAGACTCCTGAGATCCTTAAGAACTTCATAACTGGCATAGAAAACCAAACAGACCATAAGGTTAAAACAATCAGATGTGACAATAGAACTAAATTCAAGAATAGAATTATGAATGAGTTATGTGAAATGAAGGGTATTAAGAGGGAATTTAGTGTTGCTAGGACTCCTCAGCAAAATGGTGTTTGCTGAGAGAAAAATTATAGACACAATAGAGGCAGCTAGGACTATGCTAGCAGATTCCAAATTGTCAACTACCTTTTGGGCTGAAGCAGTTAATACTGGTTGCTATGTCCAAAATAGGGTGTTAGTTATCAAGCCTCACAACAAGACCCCTTATAAAACTGAATCTAGGAAAAAGATGCCTTTCAGCTCATGAGACCATTTGGGTCTGTTACAATCCTAAATACCTTAGATCACCTAGGTAAGTTTGATGGAAAATTTGATGATGGATTCTTTGTAGGATACTCTATTAATAGTAAAGCATTTAGAGTATTTAACACTAGAACCAGATTTGTAGAGGAGAACCTGCACATAAATTTTCTTGAAAACAAACCAAATGTTGCAGGAACTGGACCTAACTGGATGTTTGATATTGATACTCTAACCATGTCTTGGCTCTTTGATATTGATTTACTAACAAACTCTATGAATTATGAGCCAGTTACTGTAGGGAATCAAACTAATAAGAATGAAGGTATCAAGGATGATGTTCATGCAGTACCTACTCAACAATATATTCTACTACCATTACTTTATGATAGTCCACATAGCTCAGAGGATGCAGTTGCTGATGATGCTGGTAAAAAGACTAATAAAGATCCAGCAAAAGAAGATGACAAAAGTGGTCAAGGGAAGGCTACTAACACTAACAGTACTAACAGACTTAATACTGTTAGTTCATTCATTAATATTGTTAGTTCTTCTTTTACTATTATGGATCCAGGAAGAGAAAGAGTCCAAAGGAATGAGTTTGAAAGTATGTTTGGACAAAACAAGGATGCTAATGGCAACATTATCTACAGCATGTTCACTCCTGTTAATGTTGCTTGATCCTCTTGTGATAATCTTGGTGGATCAATCCTTGTTAATGTTGCTACTCTTCCCACTACTAATCTTCCTACTGATCCTCTCATGCCTGATTTGGAGGATACTATTGATCTTTTAAATACTGGTATCTTTAGTAGTGCATATGATGATGAAGATGTGGGTGCAGAGGCTGACCTCAACAACTTGGAAACAACCATGAACGTTAGTCCTATCCCCACAACTAGAATTCACAAGGATCATCCTAAAGAGCAAATCATAGGGGACCCACTTTTAGCACCTCAAACTAGGAGAATGACCAAGTCTGCTCAAGAACATGCTATGG
>BQNB010014590.1:0-74810 GCA_026074375.1 Tanacetum coccineum
AGCAGGTGGCTAATATTAGTACTCATACTCCCGAGCCTTTGCGACGTTTCAATTTTACTTGCTATGATGACGATGATGACGATGACGAGAGAACTATTCCTTTGAGTGAAATTATTTCTCGACTTCCTCCGTCTACCCATCCCGTCTTACTAATTAAGGATCCCGAAGACTTTCTCATCATGGGGAATGAGGAACTTAGCACTATTCCAGAAACAAAATTGGACAAATTAATAAAGTCTAGTGTTGAGGACTTTGTTCCAATCCCAAGTGAGTCCGAGGATACCTCCGGGAGTGATAGTGAGTGTAATTTACCTTCGTGTGATGATTTCTCTCCCATTCCTGAGGGAAAATCCATGACTTTCTCTAACCCTCTCTTCGATGCTAATGATGATTTTACCTCTAGTGATGACGAGTCACTATCCGATGAGGACGTTCCAGAAGATAATGTTAAAATTTACTCGAACCCTCTTTTTGAATTTGATGATGAATACATCTCTAGTGACGTAAATCCTCTTTTTGATGAGTTGTTAGAGGACATCGAGAGTAAGGACTCCTATGTTTCTAACCTTGATGAGCCGGCTTTGCTTGTCACACCTCTTTCCGATACTAAAGAGGATGAGTGTTTCAACCCAGGAGGCGAAATTAATGGATCGATGCTTTTCTTGATATGGATATTTCAACGGATATTAAGAACGGTTATCATGATTCAGAGGGAGACATAATCTATCTTGAATGTTTGCTTATAAATGACACGATCCCTAATCTCCCTCCCGAGGTATTTTTAGATCATGACCCGAAGAACTTAAAGGATGAACCTGATAATGAAGATTTGAAGAGTATGGTCAAAGTTTTCGACCCCGGCATTCATGAGAAAACTTTCTCTCCAACATATGTGAGATTACCCTTTGAGGATCGCCATTATCTTTCCCTCACATTTATTATCCGAATCTTTCTTCCTTATCTCACTTATTCTACGAAATCTCCTTTTCTTCTCTCCTCTGGGAGTGAAGACACCATTTTTGACCTCGACATTCCCGTTTTTCATCTTGAGCCGGTGGTATCTCATCGGAGTGGAACTTTCATGTGCTTCAATGTTTATCTAAACATCTTGAATGAAAGTCCGATGGAGATTTACTCTTCCACATGTTTCGTCTTTAATATCACGATGATATGAGGTGAGTCAAGCTAGAGACTTACTAAAAAACAAGCGCTTCTCGAGAGGCAACCCGTATCTTTTCTTCTTTCTATTTTCTTAATAAATAAGTGTGTGATTTTATAGCCCAAGTGTGGGGGCGTGCTTCTTTCTATGGTATGTGGTTCCGTTTTTGCAGGATTCCTTAAGATCATGAAGACCTCGTGCTTGTTTTCAATCCTCCAATCGCCCGGTCTTTGATATTCTGCTTATTTTGGAATCCTCAATCCTGATCATGTATATATATTGTGTTTCCCCTTTCACACTTGGAATTTTTTGCATTTGCCTTTTTCGTTCCTAATTGTGGGGGTAAAACTCGATGCTTTTGAACATTGAGGCCAATGTTTCATTCTAAGTGTGGAGGGGATTTCTGCTGAAATATGATCTTACTTGTGCCTATATGTGTTCCCATGCAACCCCGTTTTGACCAAAATTTTAAATTTTTTATTGTTTTATTATGATATATTTATTAATATATATATATATATAATAATAATAATAATAATAATAATAATAATAATAATAATAATAATAATAATAAATAAATAAATAAATAAATGGAAAAAATGATGAAAATATATAAATAAGTAGGCCCGTAGAATTAGGTAGCTTTTGACTTGACCAAGTTTTAAACTCTAGCTTTCCCCTTAGCTTTTGAGGCTTAGCGTTTGCTTAACTTTAAAATTTTGCAAAGAAACAAAAAATGATAGAGTTGAATATAAGTTAGATGCCTAAACGTGGAGTAGTTGGATCTCTTTAGAGATCATAGAGGTTAATTGTGGCTTTTTGCTCCCACCAGCTTAATAAACGTTATATAATTGTTCAATAAATAAAGTTGCTTTGGTTTTTGCGATTCTTAGTTTAGATCACTTCGTAGAGATTCCTTTTGGTGAAAGTAAGGTACACATCGAGGTTTTGTCAGTGTTGTGGGGAAATAGACTCCTGGACCATGGTCGGCTCGCATACCGATGTGGCAGTTATTAAAAGACCACAGGACTTGAAATTTGACAATAATAATAATTATGTAATAAACCAAAGCCAAAATAAGACCACTACCTCTTGCCGGCTCAAAACCGATGTGGTAGTCATTTAAAGGGTGGAGGTAATAATAATAATAATAAAAACCGTGGGCTGATAAAAGTTTACTGCCTCTTGCCGGCTCACAACCGATGTGACAGTCTTCTAAATAAGGCACATAGTAATAATAATCCTAGACTGATAAAAGTTTGCTGCATCTTGCCTGCTCACAACCGATGTTGCAGCCTTCTAAAAGGTCGAGGAATTCACCGAGGTCGAAATAAGACTCCTGGACCATGGTCGGCTCGCATACCGATGTGGCAGTTGTTTAAAGGACCGAGGTTTAATAATGTTGCAATAATAACAATAATAATAAAGCCAAATTTCAACTCCGGGGTTATCTAAATAATGCCTCCGTCTCTGGAGTCGTAGTTGAGTTGTTTCGGATGAAATAAAAAGGATAACTCCTAAATCATACGAAATTAGAACCTTAATGTGGACTTTATTCTCATCATATCGTCTCTTTAGGAAAGGATTTCAAACTAATTGTGGTCTAAATCAGGTTTACTTTATATAAATAAGGACTTAATTTATTTGTCACCAAAAATGATAATAAAATCCATACAGGATTTAGGAATAAGGGAGTGAAAAGTAGTTGCGTTTACACAATTAACATTTATGAGTAGTGTTAGCATATAATCCCATATTTGATTGTGATTTAGTTATAAGCTTAGTTTGGGGGTTGTGAAAAGTCAAGGATGACGAACTCCCGTTCTTTGAGCCCTTTAAGTAAATTGTACCTTAGTTTTTATCTATTATTAAATAAGTGGTTAAAACGGGGGTGCTTGCGAAATAAATGATTTTTGAACCCTCTTAATGGACCTTTTCTGTTCTTGTTTGATTATGAGGGGTTATAAGTTAAAAGAGGATAAAATTATTTATTTCCGGGCTTGTTTTATAAACATTGCGTGTGGGACCAGCAATGGCTTAGTGTGAGGGAATTTGAAGTGTGCTAAAACAAACATCATTTATACCCCGGTAAACACTAATAAACGGATTAAAAACAGGAAATATGAGAAATATTATTGCAAAAATGTTTGGTTTGTGTTTTTATGTTTTGCAGGTACAATGGATTGAAAATAAAGCAAAAACGGTGACTTTCGGCCAAGATTCGACGACGTTTGCGCGTTTTTCAAGATCAAGACGAAGTTGTCAATATTTTTTGAGCATGCCATTGGAAAGAGCACAAAAATTCGAGTCAAACAGTGCCTTCATTTTTTATTGGGCCAGTCCGACACCATTTATATGGGTCGGACCGACCCATACTTGTTAAAATGCAAGGATTATACAACTTAAGAAGTCCAGCCCACGCAGCCCAGCAATTCTAGTTATACCTGCGCAGCCCAATTCATTTATCTCAGGCCCAACAGTAGAAATGACTAAAAGCTCAGCCCAGAATTGATTAGAAAGAAAAGTGGAGCCCAGGTATCAAGCCCAGGAAACGCAAGTCCAAATTCTAAGAAAAATGACCTACTCTTTCTGCTATAAAAGGTCATGCGCAGCAGTAGAGAAAGGGATCTTATCTACAGTTTTTTATTATATTCGTCATTTTATTTTCTTAGTCGTAGATTTAGAGATAGATTAGGAGTAGGTCAAAATTAGTTTTAGGAGTAGTATAAATCTCGCTCTAATGTTATTTTAATTCCGTAGTATTGTAACAAATTTTTGATTTGGTGTGTAATGAATCATTTTGATTTGTGCGGGTATGATTAAGCGTGAAAATTTGGTGTTGTGCAATTTCACATCTTACCAGTAGCCGTAGTTTATAAGTATTCTGGTCTATCATCATTAAATCGGTTATTACACTTTTGTCAATTAATATCATGGGCCGTGAATCTCATCACATGGAGCCCATTATTCACTTTTGATTGTTTTTTTTATTCAAGCAAGTATGAGATGTCAGGTTGTGTTTTATATTGATTCGGAGATAGCTTAAATTACCAAATCGGTTCAACTCATATGGCGAGGAGCTTAAGGGTCTAGTAAGCTAACTTAATATCTTAAGTTTAATGCTTAAAAGCTCCTAAACTTAAATATTTTGATAGTTTATTAGATCGGGTGGTCTTATTAGTTTCGGTTTCGTCATTCGGGTTCTACTTCTTTTCCCTTTTCTATTATTAGTAGTTTTAGTTTATTTAGCTTAATATGCTTTCTATTATTGTTATGCTTATGATTATTAGTTTAGTTGCCAAGTTTAGCGAGTAGAATTAGTATGCTTGTTAAGTGATCGTGGATAGTGAGTTAAGTGTGATTAAAAAGAGACTTGTTGATTAATAATTTTCGGATTATTTAGATTTCTTATTTGAATATTTCGAAGGGCAAAAGCCGAAGAAATAATCAAACATCAAATCTAGTAATTAATACTTTTATAAGATATCGTTTTCAAAATAGACCAACGTCGTGAGAAAATAATATTTTTACGGGTGTTAATTCGTCATCATTTAAAGTAATTTGCACCAAAATAAAGGCTTGTTTTCAATATAAACCAACGTTGTGAGAAAATGGTTTTTAAATGGGTACTAATTCTTTATTATCTCTTTATTTCACATTTAATGATCTTTTCGCCTCACTTGGCAAGCATATCCTTTTTAGTTATATCTGAGTATTATTTTAGCTTTTATATAATTAGTATAATTCAAAACCAAAAATTAAAAGATATTCAAGCATTAAATTGGAAACATTTTCGTGGATTTGAAATTCATCTCTCGTTGGGACACGACATCCGGAGGATCTATTATTACTTTTCCTAAAGTAATTTTTTATCCGACGTGATACTTATATTATATTACTCGACTAGTCTTTCGCGACGAATCAAGAAAAAGCTGGGAAGTCCTTAGGAAGTTTCATTGGACAATTCTTGGATGACGATTTAACCAGTTAACGCATGTTTCTTCTTCATCATTGAGCAAACCAGAGGAGTACTAGTTTCTTTTCCTTTTTCTTTGTTTTTATGGGTACTTTCATAGAACATTGGAAACAATGTTCAACTTAAGTGTAGGTGGGAAAATAAGCCTTAGAAACTATTCTTTCATTTGCCATTTGCTTTGTCCTTAAAATGATGGGTAATATATCGAAACATAGCATAAGAGGTAATTTTGACCCAAATTTAAAAAAAATTATGACACACACCAACGAAAACCGAGTATTAATAGCGTCTCATGGATAGGAATTTATATTACTAGCACAAAAACCCTCAAATTCCACCCCTAAAATGTGATGTTCGCCCCTAGATATTATACCTTTAGCTTGTTCGAGTTAAGGAGTGAGCAATCATGTGTGTCTATTCCGTCGTTACGGATGTGTATGTGTGGTTTTGTCGCCTTTTCTAGAACATTGGTATTGGTTACTTTAGGATTATGAGAGTGTACCGGTAGTATATTAAATTCTAGAACTTGTTTTTGTGATGCATCCCGAGACCGCATAGTAAGTATTAGGATTTGCTTGATAAGAGGCATTAGGATTAACCTATGTTTTAAACCTGTAATTGTTATGATGGTCACACCGATCATATAACTATCCCACACCCTTGCCATGCACTCATTTTTAGTGCAGGATACCCCTAGTACAACCCTCCGAGCCTATCCTTTTTCACGGTTCTCATAATTTTCTGGTTAAGCCGGACTATTAATGAAGAGCATTGTCACCCTTAAACTAATCGTTACACCCAAATCGTCTTAGCCCACCTTGTATGTACTCATTTTTAGTAAATTATTGTTTTAACCCAAGTTAATTATTTGAGTACACTGTTGCTAAGTCCTTATCCTTGTAAATACTATTTTGGGACGATTGGGATTCATGGTAGTATTTATTTCACAGAAGAATGGAGAAGAAAAGTTAAGTCAATACCCCTATATATTTGTCAAATGATCTCCATGTTATTTTGATCAACCTCAAATCGGATCATTAGTTAGATTGTAAATATCGAGCATGTAAAAGCTCAAGTGTAGGGGTACGTGTTATAAACCCCAAGTTATGATGTATTATGTTAATAAAAATAGAAAAGAAAAAGACAGAGATTGATGTAGATTTGTGTAGAGTTTGTATATCTTTGTCCGAGTCTTGGCTTAGCAACCAAACCAACGTGTATTCGAATAAATAATTAGCTAACCCTTCCACTCTAAATTCACCCAAAGCCACCCAAATGTTTCCCATCCATTTCCGTTTCCATTATATGTTATCATACACATACATCCTACAACCCTTTAAAAAGACCTCTTGGATAGTAATGAATAATGCTTGCACCTAGCGGTGGAGGTTTGATCCTTTACCAAGTCTATAGTAATTTATATGCTATGACAGGTAATGAGTGTTGATTTTCTGTTTCCCCATTATGTTATAATTTATTATACACCCGACTGAAAGAGAGAATCCCAAACACTTATGTGAGGTGCTAGTATATACTTTCCGTGCTTTAATTACGAGGTCTAGAAGGTTATGTTGTAAAATACTTTTAAAAAGTAGGTAAAACGACCCTTATATTGTTATTGTCTAGGTAGAAAAGTCCATTTGCTTGAGGATAAGCAAATCCCAAGTGTAGGGGTATTTGATGAGGTATCATTTTATACACTTTTTTGAGGTCATTTAATCCCCTAAATCGTGCAATTATGCACAAAATAGGTACTTAATAGTTCCTTTTTAGGTATTTAGCATTTGGAAGGCATTTGGAAGAAATACACGTGACTTGGACTCATTTGGAGAAGAAACGGACAAGATTACAACTCTAAACCAAATCTATAAGAAAATAGCCAAACAGTGACGATGTCGTGACTTTTAAGCGACGGTGTCGTATGTTACACACGACGGTGTCAAGTGTTATTCGTGATGGTGTTGTGACTCTGGTGACGGTGTCGTGATTCTGGCGACACCGTCGTGATGAACCGACTTAGGGTTTGCCTATAAATATAACCTCGTAACTTTGTTTTTATCAAGCCCCCAACCTTAAGTTCGATTCTAGGGTTTGGGTAGGTGTTTTTCCAGCAACTTAGAAGACCTAATTCAATCCATAAACATCTTCTAATGGTTTAATTATCATATCTATCTTAATTCATGTCTTTAATTCCTTTTGTTGATTATGATTTCTCTTGCTTGAGTATTCTTGGCTAATTCATCTATTTATTTGGGAATGCATGAACCTTGTCATTAATTGATTAGATCTTGTTGTTTGTGACAGATTCAATGAGTCTAATTGATTATAGTTTATAATTCTTGTTTCTTATTGCTTCTTGTTGATGGATGTGTGCGTTAGGCTTTAGAAAACCAGCTTTTGTCTGTATCGCTATTGATATGTCTAGGGAAACATGATTGTGTAGAAAGGATACCATGGGTAACAGTCTTCATACTACTTTACCCTTATATGGTTGATTCATCTTAAGATATTTCAATTGCATGTAATATACTCTTAGAGGGGGGGGGGGGGGGGGGTGGTGGGGGGGGGGGGGGGGGAGTGGGGGTGGGTGGGGGTGGGGGGGAGGGGGGGGGGGGGGGGGGCCCTGTAATAGTCTTCATACTACCTTACTTGCGCATTGCCCTAACGGAATATTACATAGACGGCGGGTTCGTGTAATTCGTTCATGAATTAGGAAATACTTACACATTACATCTTAAGTGTGACAAAGCAATAGGTAGAATTGGATAGGTAGTAAGGAGTAGTGCATCCCAGGTGAATACGCTTCATTGTATAATTGTTCCCTGACTAGATTAGATTAAAAGTAGAATTAGTAAAACAAACCAACCTTCAAATCCGAGATTTACTTGCTTTCATTAAATATAAAAACACAAAAAGAATCTTCCTTCAACCCTTAGACCTTAGTGAACATTCGATCCGACCTTCACAGTGCTATTCCCCTATAGAACAATAACAACCCCCGAGCCTTGCCTATACTAAACTACAACGGTTAGGTACACTGCCTAGGGAGTTGTAAAACTTCTTGTAGAAGTCCCTTACGACAACCGCAACAGCCCTTTAAATCTATCTCCACCACCTTGTGTCTCACGACCACCACCCGGATTTCCACATCCACCACCCGGATTTGAACAACACTTACCACCTCAACCATTGTTTGTCAACAATACAACAGTGCACCTCAACTTAAAAACACTCAAAACTTATCACCAAATCTTAAAAATCAAGATTTTGTAACTCTCCAAACAACATCTTTGATTTTGTTCATCCAAATGACATGCCTCACCTCCACAACATGTTTTGTCAATGTTGTAGCACCACTAGGCATGAAATCTAAATGCTTAGAAACCGGGTCAACTACATGTTCTCCTACATCCGATATCACCTTGGTTCTCCATCCAACCCACCATAATTTTTGCACTAGCCACATGGATGTTTCGCCTTACCCTACGAGTTATATAGGAAAAATGATATTTATCCCAAGATTTAGGATTTTTAGTTGTTTTATTTTTCTTTAGTCTATGGTAGTTCTTTTACTTTGTGTTATTAGCTATAAGCCAAATTTTATGTTGATTTCCCGGATAATGGAATTAACATTACTAGTCGATGTGTTGTGGTGATTCTTGATTACTTGGTGCCTATATATATGCATGTGTTATTGCCATATATATACTTGCTTGTCTACTAACTTTGTTTTGTAGCTCGCATCCATAGCTCAATTCCTTGGTGCCCCAAACAAGGGGGAGAATACACCGAGGGGGAGCACTTGCAATATCGTCTTTATTTTTTACTTTGCATTTGTCACCAAGTTACTTAGCATTCGTCAAAACAAGACTTGTAAGACGCGCCTCTACAACACTTTTTGCTTCGACAAAAAGGGGGAGAAGATATGTAAACTCAACCACTATATACTTATTTAGTAATTTTTAATACATATGAGTCTATATTTTGTTATCATCAAAAAGAAAGAGATTGTTAATACAAATATTCGCGTAAAAACGATATTTATATTTAATGATCTTCATGTTTTGATAATAACAAATATAATGTCATACGACGTAAAAGTTTACGTAAACAAGTTATTTAGTCGTAAGTTTACTTGATGACGACAAATCACTTAAGGTATGAATATGGCATTATTAAACGTAGTTAATGAGCAAAGAAAAATATTTTCTATTGCATCTAAACTTAATCATTTGCATAAACCTTTTCTAATCAAATGATTTTAAGTAAACACATGATTAATTATAAGCTAGTTATACTAATCATGTAAGACAAAATAGGATTAACCATAAGTGGAAACAATCTTTCCAAATCTTTTCAAATTTTCCCAAATCTAGAAAATATTTCCTTATTTATGTTAAAAATCTTCCATATTTAATCGTTAAAAAATAATTTCCTTCTAGAACTATCTAATAAAATCTGATTACGTCTATCATAAGAATATTTGTTTAAGATATAGGTTACTCCACCTTGACAAAAAAAGTCCCAACTAGCCACCTCAAGATCCACCTAAAATAAACAGGACAGATACCAACATTTGGTACATCCATGATCCTGTGGTCTAACTAGCCGTTGGGATAGTTTTTGAAATTTCAAAATAGTTAGCTTAAATAACGTTTTGAATTTCAAATGTTAGCTATAAATACCAACCTTAAGTCTTTATTTTAGACAACCTTCACAAATATTTTTCTCTTTAGATTTTTTCATTTTTCATATTCTTTGATCATTATACTTGTTTCATAATCTATTACAAGTGATCAACTTATTCCACTCTTTAGTGAAGAACACTAATGAAGACGTGAAGCTTCAAGTGTTATTAGTTTAGTTGTGTCATCACGATTGTGATAATCATTCATCTTGTATATCTTGTGTTATGTTTTGTGTATATCATATGTGTATGATAGGTTAGTATTTAGGCCATAAAATACATAATGTGTTAGATTAGTTCTATCTTGAAGTAGAACTTGGTATTTAGCTTTGTACCAGAATGAGTGTAAGCAACGTGTACGGTTTTCTCTACCTAAAAGGAGCTTGTTGACATAGTGAATAAAAATCTCAAGTTGGGTACTTGAGGAGTGGACTAGGGCGAAGAGGAGCTTCGTAGCCAAACCATTATAAATCATTGTGTCATCGGTTTGATCTTTCTTATCTTTACTTGTTTATACTTCGTATTTACTTATTTTTTTATTGCATTGCTATCATATACACTTGTGTATATCTCTTGAATTCACATAAGTTGACAATCTAAGTTTTATTTTTAAAACTGTAAAAACTATTCAACCCCCCTTCTAGTTTCCATATATACATTTATTTTATCGTAGAATGTTATCATATTTTGTCATCTTCAAAACATAGAGTGGTCGAAAAATATAAATAATATTTTTATACATTATTTGTATTAACGAAGGCTAAAATGGTTCTTTATAATGCTTTACCTAAAAAGAAATATGAACAAATCTTTATGTGTAAAACGGCTAAATAAATTTGGCAATCATTGTTAACCACACATCAAGGTAATATCTAATTCAATGATAAAATTGATCTTCTTGTTCAACAATATGAACAATTTACGATCCTTGAAGAAGAATCTATTGATAGCGGTTTTGCTAAATTTAACACTATTATTGCTAGTCTTGATGCTCTTGGTGAAGTTTTTTCTAGCAAGAACTATGTTAGGAAGTTTCTTAGTGCACTTCATCCGCAATGGAGAGCAAAGGCCACGACAATTAAAGAATTGAAAGATTTGTCATCACTAGCTCTAGACGAGCTTATCATAAATCTAAAAGTACATGAGGTAATCATAGAAAAGGATTCCGAGGTTTACAAAGGAAAAAAGTTAAGGGTTAAGTCTATTGCCTTAATAGCTAAGAAGGAATCTAGTGATGATGAAACTTTGACATACGAAAGTGAAGACGAAGAATATGTTATGGCCGTAAGGGACTTCAAAAAGTCCTTTAGAAGAAAGGGTAGGTTCGTTAGACAACCACGTGATGAAAAGAAATCATTAGGGAAAAGGGATGAAAAGAAAGGCAAATCATCTCATTAGCAAGTGTCCAAAGCCTCCAAGGAACAAAGACCAAAAGGCGTTTGTCGGGGGTTCTTGGAATGATAGTGAAAAAGAAGACGAGGAAAAGACCAACGAGGAAACTTGTTTCATGGCTTAATCGTAAAATAAGGTAACTCTTGACTCTTCTTATTATCGTGATAATGCTTTTTCCATAGATGATGATGCTATGCAAATTGAGTATACTAATCTATGTGAAATTAGTCTAAAAATCATTAGCAAGAACAAGATTTTAAAAACTAAAAGAGCGATTTTAGAAAATGAAATTATTGAATTAAAATAGGAAATTAAGAGACTTGAGAGAAACAAAGCTATTGACATTGTATGTGAGTCATGCCAAGAACTTATTTTAAAAAACGATAAGCTTAAAGAATCTCAAGCTAAACTTGTTAATGATACGGTCTAAATTTGTCAAATTTGAACAAAGTACTAATTCAATAAAGGATATGTTAAATGTTCAAATGTCACCTAGTAGTAAAGGAGGTCTAGGATTTAATGAAAATGAATCATCAACGAGCGGGACAAAACAAGTAAAATTTGTCAAACCCAAAAAGTTTTGGCAGGCAATAGATCTCCCAAAAGGGCAGACGGATCCACCATCGTAGGATCCTTTGATTTGTCGAAAAGCCAAAATGGGACATAATTTATTTATAAGGTACCCATGTCTTCTCGATTGGATTTTGTTATTCTTAGAAAGAAACTAATACATAAGGACATTGAAAATAGTAAGGGTACATGCATATGGGAAATTGTATTTCATATTAATATCCCAACCAAATGCAACGAATACAGGGTGTACAATACTAACATTCATGGACCCATGAGATATTGGGGACCAAATGCTTGAGTTTTCATTTGCTTAATTCGGTATGCTTCAAAATTGGTTTAGAGCCAGTCGGATGGATTAAAGATAACGGTTGCTCCAAACATATGACGGGAAACAAAAGTTTCTTAACATTTAAAGCATACGACGAAGGTAACGTTGTTTTGGAAGTAATCTAAAAGGGAAAATCATTGGAAAATATACGGTTTCTAATGACTCTCATAGTATCTCAAACGTAGAACATGTAGACAACTTAGCTTTTAATTTACTTAGTGTCGGTCAAATTTGTGACAATGAGTGTAGAGTTTTGTTAACGGAAGATGGTAGTGAAATAACTAAAGACAGAAAAATCATAGGAAATGGGATTAGGAAAACAGGTCTATACATCATGAAACTAGGAAATAAGTCTCACGAAAAATTATCTCTTGCCACTCTAGACGATAACTGGTATGTGCTTAAATACACATACATTTTACCTAATAAAACGACCCCAATTGACCAAATATGGACATAAAATGCCAAAAATACGCTTGTTTTGTGTTATTTACTGTGCAGGTATTAGATATCAACATAAGGACAAAAACAAAGCTAAAAACAACAAAACCGAGCATGGGAATGGAAAGAGCGTGAAAAAACCAAAGCCGAAGGCGAATTTATCTTAATCCCTGCCCAAATTCCATAAACTAGCCCATTTATATTTAAAAAGTCCAAAATACACTTAACAATTTGTTAAGTTATTGCATTGAAGGTCCTTGTGTTTTGCATTGTTGGTCCTAAAGGACTAACACCGGTAGTCCTTACACCATTTCACCAAAGGTCCTAAACCATAAACAACCGTTAACACTAAACACCCGTTAGCCCATATATAAGCCCAAATGATAACCCGGACCCTTAAACCTATAACTCGCCAGTCAAACTTATTAAAATGTTTTCACTGATCATCTATCCTCTCCAATTTTCCTACCATTTTCATTATAATTTTCGTATGGGTAAAACCACTTAACCCAATCACACGCCACACCCTTCTAGAAACATAAGACACAAGAGATTGTCATGACTGCCACTTCACTAACACCTTGGAAATCCCAAGGTGTCCTATTGGTAGATTGGACATGGATTGTAATCAAGGGCCAAGATCACAAAGATGAGAGAGGCGGTTTGGAATGGAAGGCCAAGATGAAAGAAGACTTGCTCCCCACAAAAGAAACACACCTCACACACTAGAAACACTGAGCTCATCTATAAATAGATTAGGATTTTCATTATAAGAGGCATTAGTTTTAGGGTATTATTTTTAGTCTTATTTACTGTTTTTTTACTGCTTATTTACTTTTATGTAATTTACTTTTCAAGTCATTGTAACCTGTTTTAAATTAGTGAAATTCTGTTTGCCTTAAATTCTGTCTTAAACACTTGTTTTCCTTTATGCATTTAAGCGTATTCTGTTTTACAAGTCACTTTAACAAGCTCTTATAAGCCCTTAATATCACTGTTACTGTTCCATTGAGTCTCTATCAAAATACCTCAGCTTATTGTGTTAAGGAAGGGAAGCTAAATTCGGAAGGGCTTCCATGACCCCACCTGCTTATCATAGATAAGCTTGAGCTTGTTGACTTAAGCTCTATAGAGCAATTAAGTCCCTGTTTAGCTAGGACAAAAGGTACTTTTCATTTTTCTTTTGTAGTTCATTTTCTATATTGGGTTTGTGGTTTGCTTAATTTGCTTATGTGGGCTTATTATTTCTTTTCTAGTCTAATGTTAGCTTATTATCTTTGTTTTAAAGTTTAGATTCAATTTGAGTTGAGTTTTTATGTGATTTAGTCATTTAAAAGTTAAATACTATTCTTATGCTAGTTAATACTGCTCATTAGTAGTAGCTTATTCTAGTGCTTAAGTTCCTTATGTATTTGCTTATTTGTTATTAATTTACTTAGTTTTTCATCTGTTCTTGCTAATTATAGCTTATTTGTATTTGTTTAAGCTTAAAATTGAGAAACTAGTGTTTAAAGGGGTGTTTGGAAGAAGGCTTAACCATGGTGAAATAGAGTATCAAACTGTTTTAGGCATAAAAGTCAGTTTTCAATAGGATAAATTTAGTATAAAAACTAGTTTTCCTAAGCTTGAAATAAGTTTTACAAGGTTTGATAGTTTGTTTCATCAAAGAGTCAAGTCTGCTATTCCATAGTTTTTTTTATCTGCTTATTAGTTGGATTCATGAAAAGAGTGCTTAAGTTGTAGTTTGTTGTGTTCATTTTAGAGTGTAATGCATCTGTGTTAAGTATTCTCGCTGTGGTAAAACCATGAGTGTATTTTTGTTTTAAAAATAGTTAAGAAGTTAAATATGGCTTTAAGGTTTAAGGTCCAAATGTGCAGATAATTTGAGGCCAAATCCTAGCTTATTTCAGGTTTCTTTTTGTTGGAATAAGCTTATTATGGTCTAAGCTCAACCTGTTTTTAGCTTAAATCGGGTCAAAAGTCTTTTTGGAGACTTAAAACTTAAGGAGCAAGTAGTGATTTAGCTATTAAGTCAAATAAAAAGTCATGTGTGCAATCTGTTTGATATAGAATATTCAGCTTATTTAGTTGTTAATTCTAGCTTAAGTCCAGTTTGTATTAGCTTATTAAGTTAACTTTTTAGCTTTGAGTCCTTTCTTTGCTTATTTAGTCTCAAATTTAAGTTACAAAAGTGTCAAAAAGCCAAAAAAATAGTGTAGACTGTCAATTTCTAGCTTATTTCTCTTAATCATTTTTTCTTATTTCCAGCTTATTTGTGTTCTTTTAGTCAAGTTCTCAATCTATTTTGAGCTTTTTGTTCACTTTCGGTGCTTAATTGTCCTTAAATTGTAGCTTAAAAAAGTAGGCATATAGTCTTTCAAGTCCCTTTAAGTCTTTTGTTGTGTCAAGCTGTTTCAATCTTTGTAGTGCTTATCAGCTTAATGTTTTTGCTTATTTTTAGTTCTAAGTGCTTATTAGGTCTAGGTTATTATCTGTTTTAGCTTATTTAAGTCTCTTAGTACTTATTCAAGTCCAAAAAAGCCAAACAGTTTCTAAATTAGTTAAAGAGTTAAAAGAAGCCAATTTGTTCCTTTTTAAGAAGCTTTTCTAGCTTATTGTTTAGAATTGTCAAAAAAGTTCATTTATTAAAAGTGCTTATTTTTCCTTAATCTATAACTTTATCAAAATGATAATTAAAAATAAAATGTTTTGCAAAAATTAAAGTTGGTCTTATTTCTTTATAATCTGAATGTCTTGAGCAAACTGTCTTATGCTTTCTAGAGGTTCTTAGTTTATTTTGTCTGCTCATTTCTAGTCATTAAGGCTTATTAGGTATTAGGTGAAGTTCTGTTTTAGTTTATTTGTTTTTCTTTTAGCCTTTTGAGTCCTAAAGTCCAATTAGTTTTAGCTTGTTTTACCTTATAGTTTAAAAACATACCTGTCATTTTCAATAGCTTTTTCCTGGCTTATTTCCTCAGTTTTATAAAAAGTTCTTTTACAAAAGTTTCTTATTTTTAGGGTATTTAGCTTTTTCAAAAAAAAATGTTTCATCAAAAAGAGAGGTCACAGGGGTCGAACCTATGACCTCCCCTTCACACACCAAATGCCTTAGCACACACACTCAATACCATCTGCCCTTGAGTCTTTTTCATTTACTACTTTTTATTCATTAATTTGTTATATGCATTTTCAGTTTGTAGCTTACATAGCTTATTTGCTTAATTACTGCTTATCTGTTTCAGCTTATTTTCCTGTTTTATTTTTCTTAAGTTCTAGATAGTCTAAAGTACTTTTCCTATTTTTTCTAGAATTTTAATAATTAGTTTTCTATTTTTAATAATTAATTTAGATTAAATCTGTTTTTAATTCATAATTAATAAAATAAAAATCAAAAAAATATAATTCTTTTTCTAAAAATTATTTTTAGTCATTTAGGATTTTTAGAAATTAAATTTGAGTTTGTAGGGTTAAAATTTGTATTATTTGCTTATATGTCACGTTTTAAATTCCCGTTAACGTTTTCGTGTTTAATTTCTTTAATGCTTTAAATACTTTTATTGTTTACTTGTTTTTACATGTTTTATGCGTTTTCATTAGTAGACTTAGGAAACCAAAATCAAAAATCTTGAAATCATTCAAAGCACGCGATCACAAACTTAACTGATTCTTAATTCACACTTCGTCGGGATACGACTCGGGAAGGTTTTGAAGTTTACTTTGGATAAAAGTAATTTCTTAAATCCTTACAAAATACTTATCTTATACTATTATTGATTATATCCTTATATACGTATTTGGAGACGAATCACATACCTTAAAGAGATGAGGATCATCCCAAAAGTAATATTTCAAATCAGAAAAGAATTTCTTCTTTTCTTGGATGGTCATACCATATGGTAATTCTTTCACGACGAGATAGTTTGAAAAATCAGCAAACCAGGGTTCTTCTAAACCGAAATCCATTTTCATAATAGACTCATCCGGGAATCTATCATCAATTTTGGCCTCATTGAGATCTTCAGTTTCATGATTTTCAAGACGAGAAAGGTGATTAGCAGCTAGATTTTCTGCACCTTTCTTGTCTCAAACCTCGATGTTAAATTCTTATAAGAGAAGTACCCAACAAATGAGACAAGGCTTTGCATCTTGTTTAGAGAAAAGATATCGAAGAGCAAAATGGTCGGTGTAGACGACTGTTTTAGAAAGAACGAGATATTGCCTAAATTTATCAAAAGCAAAAACAACAGCCAAGAGTTCCTTCTCAGTGGTAGTATAATTCTCTTGAGCCTCAGTCATTATTTTGCTTGTATAGCAAATTGGCTAAAAATTATTTCTACTCCTTTGTCCTAATACGAAACCTACCGTATAATCGTTGGCATCACACATCAACTGTTGGGATTCAGAGCTTCTACACTTAGTACTACTAGTTATAGTTAGTTAGTACTGCCAGTACATTGTTAGTACTGCCAGTATAGTTAGTACTGTTAGTATAATAGTTAGTACTGTTAGTTATATAGTTAGTACTGCTAAAGTGATATGCATGAGTTATATTAGGAATAGATATGCATGATCACTAAACGCATTTTGTAAGCCCATTAGGGTTTTCCTTAGTGTATAAAAGGAACCCTACAGCATAGTTAGCAAGATACAAGTTTTCATAGTTAGTTATTCTGTAACCTAGGCAGAATATTTGCAATCAATATATATTCAAAGTTTTGTTTACATTGTTCTTCTTAGTATTACAAGTTAGATTCCGCATAACTTGTAGTATTCATAATCATAGTTTCTCACATAGTTAGTTTGGATTTATCCAAGTTAACTAAGCTTTAACAAGCTGAGAAGATCTATTCATTGGGACTCACATCAACTTAAAGGGTAAAGACCAATCCGGCTTGACCATAATTGGAGCTTTAGTTAGCTCCTTCTTCTGGGTCTCGAAGGCCTCAACACATTCATTAGAAAAGTCAAACTTGGCATCCTTCATTAGTAGTTGGGTCATAGGTCGTGTAATTTTTGAAAAATCCTTTATGAAACAATGATAGAACCCTGCATGACCCAAGAAACTTCGAATTGACTTGACGTTAGTAGGGTGAGGAAGTTTTGATATAGCTTTAGTTTTTGCCTTATCTACCTCAATCCCAGCACGAGATATCTTATGCCATAAGACGATACCTTCCTTGACCATGAAATGACACTTTTCCCAGTTAAGAACTAGGTTAGTTTCCTAACAACGAGTGAGCATTTTATCAAGGTTTGATAAACAATGGTCAAAGGAGCTTTCGAAAACAGAAAAATCATCCATGAAAACTTCCATATAGTCTTCGATTAGTTCATGGAAAATAGCCATCATGCATATTTGAAAGGTTGGTGGCGCATTACATAATCCAAATGGCATTCTACGATACACAAATGTGCTATATGGACATGTAAATGTTGTTTTTTCTAGGTCTTCCTAAGCAATTGGAATTTGGAAGTAACCCAAAAATCCATCTAGAAGCAATAATAGTCATGACCGGCGAGTCATTTGAGCATTTGATCAATGAATGGAAGAGGGAAATGATCTTTTCTTGTCATGTCATTTAGTTTCCTATAATCAATGCTCACTCTCCATGCTGTGACAGTGCGTTGAGGGATGAGCTAATTCTTTTCGTTCCTAACTACTGTCATACCACCCTTCTTTGGTACTACTTGTATCAGACTCACCCATGGACTATCAGATATAGGGTAAATTATACCAGCATCCAAAAGTTTGATAACTTCTATCTTCACAACCTCCTTTATGTTTGGACTCAATCTTCTTTGTAGTTGTACACAAGGCTTATATACTTCGTCGATAAGTATTTTGTGAATACAAAAAGAAGGATCTTTCCCTTTGATATTCGAGATCCCCCATGCAATGGCTTTTTGTGGGATCTTAAGAGCTTTAAGAGTTTACCTTGTTGCAGAGCAGATAGGGAAGAGGAGATAACCACCAGGAGTTTATCATCTCCTTGAAGGAAGGCGTATTCGAAATGATCGGGTAGTGCTTTTAACTCCACTTTTGGTGGCTTGTCCACCGAGGGTTTCAACCTATTTTCTGTAATTTTCCATTCTAAAGGGTCGATTGGTTCCTTTCTTGGGTAGAAAGAGATGGCTTGCACCTATTTAGCCTCCTCCTCCTCTTTGTTGTCGATCCAATTACGATCAGGATCTAAGGTGTCATCCAATTATTCTTACACCATCTCGTCAATGTGATCGGCAAAGTATAGACAATCGTCTTGAGATGAGGCAAATTTCATAGATTTTCCTATGTTAAAGGTGACCCTTTCTTCACCAACCCTTAAGCTTAACTTCCCATCGTGTACATCGATGACTGCGCGGGCCGTGGCAAGGGGTCATCCCAAGATGATTGGGACCGACGCATCCTCGTCCATTTCTAGGATTAAAAAATCGACTAGGAAAATGAAATTGTCGATTTTAACTAACAGGTTTTCACATATACCTATCGGATACTTAATTGACCTATTAGCAAGCTAAATACTCATCTTGGTAGGTTTCGGTTCTGAAATGCCTAATTTCAGGAAAAGAGAGTGTGACATGAGATTGATGCTTGTTCCTAAGTCTGCCAAGGCATTATTTACAGGCATAGTTCCTATAAGACATGGTAATGTGAAACTTCTAGGATCTCGTTTCTTTTGGGTTAATTTTTTATATTTATCGCTGAGCATTCTTCATAAGGGTGAAGGGTGGAATCATTCTCTTAATTCTTTGCTTTGTTAAGAAATAGAAAGTAGATCTTTGGAGAACTTAGTCCTTTTGGCATTTGATTCAAAGTTAAAGGAATGGAAGATTGATAGCTCCCCCCTCACCCCCCCCTAACCCATCGCCCTCACCCAGAGGTGTGTGTAAGGAAATTCTCCCGCTCATCATCCTTCTTCTGTTTCCTTAGTCGAGATGGAAAAAGAACGTTGGTGATGTGTGTTTTTACAAGCTTTAAATTTATAATAACTAGAAATACCGATTTTTACTAAAAACATAACATTCGGGCAAGTATACCCTATTCGAGTGTAATATAGTATTAGGTAAGTCCAGGTCGTTCCACGGGATTTGTAGCGATTCACATATTGTTTATCAAGTAACAAAGCTAATTGACTGTCACGGATCAAATAGCCAAAACGTGTGTATAAAGCGAGCAAGATACCAAGCACAAAAGATATAGATTTTGCAAAATTTATATAAACAAATCATGCAAGTCATGAATAACCGTTAATTACCATAACAAACATATCTACCAATAATGACATAGAATCCTTTCGGCCTATATACTACATCGTCACGGGTGAATTAAGAATAGTTTATATCAAATATGCATACATATGAATTCCTCCCAACCTAGTCGGTCAACATAAGGAAGGGTCTTAAACACTATTTCAACTTGGGTTATTTATAGATTTACTAATCAATTCTCACAAGATTAGCACCGAATTGTTATAGACAGACAATGGGAAATTCATCAAGACAATAGAGCCTTTCAACCTATATCTATTGCAATGATAAATCAAAAGATAAATAATAATCCAAGTAAAACAATATCGAATCCATAAGCATTCATATTCACAAGTTATACAAATATCGTCCAAGTAAGCGAGACTCAACCAAATCATAACCAAACCAATAACCAACATCACAAACATGAATAACTCGGAAAACATTCAACATTATTAGAAGAAATGTACCAATCCATTTTGCGGAGCTAATTGAGTATTAAAGTACCAAAAACCAATATTTCAAACTACAACATACCATGTCCAACAACCCAAGTATCCTGATCAACCAACAAACTTCATGCTATGAAATTAACTTGAGCAGGATTATGGTCACGTCTCTTCGGGAATCAGACAACGTGCACCAAAATGGAGTGTTTGCAACGAGGTTTATGGTAGGTGAATCGGAAGGATTTGATTGTGCATCCTTCGGGTAATGAGTTTAGGTTTTGTAATAGTAGGGGGCGTGAGCATCGGGGGACCAAACCGACCACGTCCCGACACGATCCCGACTTCATCCCGAAACCTACATCGTGGAAAACCAAAACCGCATCGCCGATTCTGATTTAATCCCGAGTCCGAAACGACCGAGTTAAGGGGGGGGGGCCCGAGTAACCGGTTTTTATGTGTGGTTTTCTTTGTGCGTCCCGATCATCCGTGAGTCTCCGAACGCAACGATAGTCCCGACATAGTGAAAACCATCCCGAGTCCCGACCGTAGGAGGTCGTGTTATGTTTATGTCGAGTCGGTGTCGGTTTTCGGTCGGTTTGTGAGGGGTTTCGGTTGTCGTCGGTTTGTCACCCTATGGATAGTGTGATGAATGGAGGTCTGGAAATCATGGTGGTAGAGTAATAATTCATGGCTATGGTGGTGGTGGTGATATGGTGGTTCGCCATGGATTAAAGGGGTGTTTGGATCATCGGATCATAAGATCATCACCAATCCTTCCTCATCTCCCATGATCACTATTATTGTTATTGATCAAGTGTGTGAAGATATGAATTGGTGTGTTGGATTGGACGAATTTGAGGGGTATTTATAGGGTAAAATTTACTTGGGGACCAAGCAAAGGTTGTATGTGGACGTTTTTGAGGCTAAATTTACATTTTTAATGCTGCAGAGTGAAAGTGCGGCGCACATTTTTATTTGTGCGTTGTACTTAGGATTTTGTGAAAAGTACGCCGCATATTTTTATTTGTGCGGCGGTTTTGATGCCTTTTTAGTTCTTGGACCAAATACCAAAGTTGTAGACAATTCTTTCCCGGACGCCTGGCTGCCAGAATCGCGTCAAACGAAGTTCGTATGCTCAAGTTATGGTCAAAACAGTGGACAGATGTCAGGAGATCTTTATCTTAAGTTATTTCTTCGTTTAAGCTTCAAATCTTTGTGTTTTCTTCTGTTTTCTTCCACGACACGTACTTAGAATCTACAATACCAAATACACTTGATTCTATACCAAAAGTTCTTATTATTAACTAATTTATATATATATAATCATTGATAACGCATATAAAAACATGTATAATTTGAGCGTTATCAGTTGGATGATTTAAAAGGATGGTAAAGGGTGGATGACAAAGGAGTTTATGGGTTCGGAGTGTTTGGGTTTTCCTTTTTAGTAGGTACCCACTCTTTAGCAACTATTTCATTAGTCACTACGGGCATAGAGTTTGGTTGGTTGTGGTATAGAGGGTCGCGAGTGGTGGTTCTAGATCTAGTTGTAATGGCGAGGGTAGGATCCTTGTTAGTTCTTTTGTCATCGAGGGTGGAGAGGATTTGGGAGAATTTCTCATTCATGTCCTTTCGTTGTTGATGCAGCATTTACTCGAGCTATTTTAAATGATATTTCTTCTTCATCATGAAATTGACAATTTCATCCTCGAATTTACTCCTAACAACCCAGTCAGGACCTTCTTCGTCTTCCCTTTTTCTTATCAAATTTACCCATGGAGGGATATCATTGTTTTGATAGAACTTTAAGAGAGAAGGGTCATCGTAAATGTCCTCGCCAGATAAGCATGCTTGCTTATGAGATTCGACTTGGTCACATTCATCAGCCCTGTGTGCTCTGCTACAAATGTCGCAGATGAGGTATGGGTTTTTTTACGATTTTTTCTGGAGTATATGATGTGAGGAAAGAAAGCTGCTGATGGGCCCTGTTTAGGCGATCATTAGGGGTAGGTTCAGAGACAAACGGCTCGTCCCATGAATCATCTTGATATTGAATGATCTCTTCTATGCGATCCCACCTTTACCTTCATTGAGGGAGCTGAACCCGAATTGGGTGAACTAATTTAATTTCTCCTTGTCCATAGTGATCATATTATCGTAGAATAGTTGAACTAAGAGCCGCTTTTTAATGCCATGATGAGGGGCTTGATGGAGTAGATCCTGGAAGTGTTTCCAAGCGTCTTTGAGGGATTCGTTGTCAGATTGACGGAACCGAAGGATCTTGTCTCGAATGCGTGTAGTACGTTTTGTTGGAAAGAATTTATCTAAGAACTTCAAGACAATCTGCTCCCAACTAGTGATCATCCCGTGAGGCATCTTGTCAAACCATTACTCAGCCTTACCTTTTAAGATGAAATGGAAAAAACGTAGTCTAAAAGCATCCCTGGTGGCTCCATCGGCTTGAATGTGATCCACTATGCTCAAGAAGTGTTTTATATGATGGATGGGATTTTGAGTGCATAAGCCCTGAAATGAGCAACTGTCTTGGATCAACAAGATATATTGTGCGTCTAAAACCTTATTTGTTGGCTCCTTGGGAAAAATGATTGGATTTAGAAAACTAGATGCATTAGGGGAGGAATGCTCTCGAAGGCTCTTGGCTGGAGGATTTGATTTGGGTTTTGATTTGGGAAAAATAAGGGTCCCTCATCAAAGGATTCATTTCGCTGGTGAAGGCGAGAAACTCTCCTTTTCTTATGCATTTCTCTTTTGGGTTCCTCGAATGGTTTAACTGGGCTCTTGATGTTACTACGGGTCATGGTGAGAGATTAAACTAGAGAGGTTTTTACGAAAAAAGGTAACAAAGAAAAGATAGATTAGAAGAAAGCAGACTAAAAAGAAAAACAAAAACCTCACTCGATAGGAATCTAGTGAGTAGACCTAAGCTAAATAGACTATGAAACCTAGACTATTACCCGGCAGCGGCGCCAAAAACCTGATGGTGTTTTTTGCAAAACCACAAAAAGTTTTACAATCCTCCTAAGCAGTGAACCTAACCGTTATAGTGTAGTATAGGTAAATCCAAGGGATTGATCGTTCTCTAGGGGAATAGTGAGGTAGGCTCTAAGAGTATGTCGAATATGTCTAAGGATTAAGGGAGGAGTATTTTTGTGCTTTTTTATTTTATGAAAGCAATAAAATCTGGTAATTGAGAGATGGGTTTTTGACTAACTTAAACTACTTTAATAAAGATAAAACAACTAATAAAGCAAGAACGAATTAAAGAAAACTCAAGAGAAGCAAAATGTGTTTACTTAGAATTTACCCCCCCTAAATATGTGTGTTTAATTAATTAACCGGTGCTATGATGAATTATAAATGGCTTTGTTAAGCATTCACATTCCCTCTCCCTTCTATACCTATGGCCAATGTCTATGAGGTTGCTTAATCAGACATAATCATAAGCATAAAACAATAGGACTACCAATATCATACACAATTCGACCTATGTGATCTTAGGTTGCCAAGAATCGCTAGTTAGCCTAAAGGTTGCTCTTTTGACTAACTAACACACACTTACATACAAATCGCTAATTAACTTATCCAAGCTTAGGTTGCTAAGTCAAGTTTTAAGGCCTTTAGGTTGCTAAATGACCATGAATAAACCAATTTAATGTTAAGATTTCCTAATCATGTAATACTAGTTTATTACCAATTAATTTAATAATTCTTGTATGTAAACATATGGATCTTTAATCAAACATGCATAATATTAATAATCTTACCATGATTCATCATTATAAACATACACACATATCTAGGGGTTGTTACATCTAATCAAACACAAAAGAGATTTAGCCTAACATAGCATAAATCAAACCATAAGGCATAAGAATCATGCAATTGGAGTTCATCATGTTATGAGAATTAATAAGACAAACCCGGAATCATATGATGTTATAGGATGGAGTTACACCATGAAAAACAAGGGAAAACAGCCTCAAAAGTTGCCAAAATCGGTTTTAGGGTTTCAAGCTTACAAAAAACAAAGTTATAAGTTGTATTTATAGGTAAACCCTAACTCAGGCCTTCTCGACGCCTTCACCAATATTCCCGATGCGGTTGCATCATCATCTTTCGCTTGGTTGTATATTTTCTCGTTGCGATCGCGTGAGCTATTGAATCATCGAAATCCGAGTTCGTATTAAGGAGTTAGGATCAAAACAATATCGGGTACTTCATGCGCAAGTTGAATGAACATCTTTATCTTGAATCTTCTAGGGGTTATTTAGGTCGGCTACGTTATGATGCCGTCGCCAAATATCTGACGTCGTCGCTTTGAAAGTCCTGACACCGTTGCTTGGAACTAGCGACGCCGTCTCTACGCTCTATGAACATAGTTCTTCAAGATAAATGGTGTAGAGTTGTAGTCTTGTCCATTTCTTTTCCAAATGAGCCCAAGTCACGTGTATTTCCTCCAAATGCCATCCAAATGCTAAAAACCTAAAAAAACGATTAAGCACATAATCTGGGCATATTTTCATGATTTAAGGGGTTAAATGACCCTAAAATAGTGTATAAAATGACACCTCATCATGTACCTCGTTTGTTTTTACTTTTTAGAAATGCTCCCCCTCAACACGTGCATCGATTTTAAAAAATGTTTAGCACATGAAGGGTGAAGCTCGCACTTGAGTCTTTAAGATCACATCTTTAGCCATATATTTAAATAATATTTTCTCCCCTTTTCAAAATGTCAAATCTCTTGATATTTTGGATATCAATTGATTCAAATATGTTTAAAAACTAGTTGGGGAGAGAAATGTTTTGATTTTTAACAAGCCGTATTAGGAACATTTTAATGCTCCCCCTCAATTTATGAGGGTATTCTATATATAGTGTTGAGTACGTTAATTTGAAATAATTTGAATTTATTAAAAAAATTTAGAAAATTCATACTCAAACACTATTTATACTTGCCTATTATTATGAGTCTATACTACATATTCATATTCTTCACAAGATAAGATTTGAGATTGCACTTGCCGATCATATAGTACGAGTCATCAGTTTGTAGTCCATCTCGAGTTCCCGAGCACCAACCAATCTTTCAATATTCTTTATGATCCATCTTTCTCGCATCTGCTTATCGATAAGTTTAACCATAAGCTCCGATCTCCTTTTGTCTATAGCCGTCCACTTTCTCCTTGACATCTCGTCGTTGTATCCCAGACGAAAATCTAGTATTATGTGATGAAGCTCATCGCAAAAAGTCTTGAGTGTCCCGTCCGAGAACTTGTACAGCTCATCAGCCCGCATTACTCATTTCTATTTGTTTAAGTCTTCATAGATTACTCCTGGTGGTTTGTATGATGGAGTGTATAGTTCTTTGAATTCGATTTCAGGAAAGGTCTTCTGAGGTACGGTGATGTTAAGTTTCTTCTGGTAACTCTCTACTCTAAGCTGTAAATCCTCGACACGTCTTTTGATGATGAGACTTCTTGTGAACATATGATGAGCCACAATAAAGTCAACAATGTCACTGTCATTGAGACGGAATAGCTTGTGTTGAATAGCAAGAAGCATCATGTATTCAACATCGTTCAAGTGTAGATCTACGAAGTCACCTTTTTTTAACTTGTATAGCTGTCGATCAGCTCTTTTCACCACAATCTCTTCCAAATGACCATATCCATGCAGTTTATTGACACTAACACTCTTCACACCAAGAATTTTCTGAGTGGAATATACATTATGCTTGGAAAATTTGTTCATTTATGATATGTACCAAAGCTTACGACTTTCGCCCTAGTACTTGATCCCTTTTTCAGCATCTTTGTCATATAAAGGTTTGATAGTACTCCAAAGTGTAGTGGTCATGTCTTTAATTCCCACAATCTCATACCGATCTGCTTTTGTCTTCGTGATAGAGGTAGTGTACGTTTTCTTCGGATTGAAAGTTTTCAGATACTTTAGATCATTGTTGAAGAAGTAATCAGCCTCAATGGTTAGATGGCCTGGGTGACCTTGCAGGGGAAGAGGTTTGGACAGGTCAAAGGGGTAATGATCTCCTTCTGGATTATTCCAATCAAGTTTGTCTGTCAATGCATTGAAACACTCATAGAAGTTGTACTCAAGTTCGATGCTGCTAGTGCATGTGCCTTTTAACAGATTGTAGGTTGGTCCTAATAAGAGATCTTAAGTAAGATTGTCTATCTTAAGTCAATTCAACACATACTTAGAGAAGTAAATCGAAGTGGCCATTAGATCATTGAATGTGAGAGGATCCTTTATAGCAGAGACCATTTGGTTGAACGAATGTTGTTCAAGTTGATCAAATACAACTTGACATTTGTTCCACTCCGGATCAGGAGTAGGAAGCCTTAGAGGTTGTTTGAACCAATCTTGGTTCGGAGTCTTGTATGTCTTGAGTTTTGAAGTGTCTTGTGGTTGATCATCATTACGAACCACATCTTCACCCGCAATGTTGACTACATAATCCATTACCACCTCAGCAATTGGTTCTTTAACTGGTTCCTTTGTAGTTGCAGAATTACCAGTTTTAGAACCTTTTGATAGAGCTTTACCTTTGGAGGTTTCCTTAGTGGTGGATGGTTTCTTAGAAGACTCTGACTCTCTGGTTCTTCTCCTCTTTGTCTTCTTACCCTGGTTTGGTCCAGCTAAAGGGTCTTAAACTATATTTATGATCCATTTATAAATTCGACAAGTAGAAAGTGGCAAAAGTGTTTTGAATATCAACATGGTTTTAATTGGACACCCAGAAGCAAATTTGCTCAATCACAATCAAGTGTAACAAAGAATAAAACCAATGTTAGACCTAAGACTAAAACACCAGTTTCTACTCAGAAATGGGTAGTTAAACTGTTCACTCTTCCATCTGCATTTGTTTCATGTAATGCAGGTGATCTAGCTTGTGTTATGGATTGTTGATAGCGGATGCTCAAAGCATATGACTGGCAATCTTCAACTGCTAAGAAATTTCATTAAGAAATTCATAGGAACCGTCCGCTTTAAGAATGATTATTTCGCTGCAATCACAGGCTCTAAATATTATGTTTAAGGAAATCTCACAATTTGTCATGTCTATTACATTGAAGGCCTTGGGCATAATCTATTTTCGGTTGGACAATTCTATAATGGAGATTTTGATGTAGCCTTTCGTTCAAACACGCATTATGTTTGGAACTTAGAGGGGGATGATTTGCTTACGGGTTCTCGAGATTAGAATCTCTATACTCTCTCTATTTTCGAGATGGCGGCTTCTTCTCTAGTGTGTTCAATGTCCAGAGCCACATCAACAAAATCTTGGTTATGGCACCGTCGCCTATCTCATTTGAATTTTGGCACCATTAACCAACTCACTTCAAACGATTTAGTTGATGGGCTACCAAAATTGAAGTACACTAAAGATCACTTATGTTCAGCTTGTGAACAGGTTAAAAGCAAGAAAGCTTCACTTCCACAAAAGTTGGTTCCAAGCACCGAATTCAAACTTGAATTACTTCACATGGATTTGTGTGGGCCAATGCGGGTTGCAAGTACCAATGACAAGAAATATATTCTCATGATCGTTGATGATTAATCTATGTACACCTGGGTATACTTTGTCTGCACCAAAGACGGAGGCCAGATATGATTTTTTGATTTTGTTATCTAGGTTCAAAGGGAATTTACGGCGCGGATTGTCTATTCGAACTGATAATGGGATAACGAATTCAAAAAACAAGAAAATTACGATCTTTTTATGCAAAAGTTAGGATTGTTTACAAAACTTCAAATCGCTCGTAAATGCCTTAACAAATGGTTGTTCAGTCGAACCCGACAGTAATCTGTACACTGTTAGTAGGCCGCTCGAACAATGCTTATCTTTTCTAAAGCACCAGAATTTCTATGGGCCGAGGCTATTGCTACTGCTTGCTTTACCCAGAATCGCTCTATTAATACACACTCCCCCCCCCCCCCCCCCAGCACAATAAAACTCCTTATGAGCTGATTCGTGGCAGAAAACCCAATATTCAATACTTTCATGTGTTTGGATCTCTTTGTTATCCAACAAATGATCGTGATGATCTTGGGAAGATGAAACCGAAGGCTGACATTGGTATCTTTATTGGCTATTCTGAGTCATCACAAGGATTTCATATTTACAATCACTGAACTAAAAAGATAATGGAAACAATCCATGTCAAGTTCGATGAACTCACGGCTATGGCTTCTGAATGCAACAATTTAGAACCCGGAATGAATTACATGAATTTCCATAATTCATCAGAAGATTCACAATCAATACCTTCAAAATCTGATTTGGATAATTTGTTTGGTCCTTTGTACGAAGAATACTATAAGATGAGTTCACAAGAAGTGTCTGATGATTCCGCTGCAAATACTACTGATAACGACCATACTTCTTCATCCTCATCAATCATTGTTGATCAAGATGATGCTCCTCCAGTTGTATCTTTGTCAGATGAATAAATTTCTACCACACCAAACTTTCCAGTCATGAATGAAGTTGCCGATGAATTTGTTCAAGAAGATGTTGCAAATTTTGATGGAAACATGTTTCATAATGCACCATAAACTCCTGAATTCGAAGTTGCTGAGTCATCTTCAACATACAGAGATCATCAATATGCATTATTTCACCCAACAACGTCACTTAACTGAAAAATGTTTGCAAATGACTAAGAATATCAATAGAACAAGTGATTGGTGATCCCTCAAAGCAGTTATGAAAGGAAATGACTACCCATTGATGAAGACTTTGCATGTTGCACTTACCGTCGGGTACAATCACAACCGAAAAGAATACAAGGAAAGCTATGCTTGGATCACAAGCTGGATCTGAATTTTGGCAAGTGAGCTAATATCAGTTTAAATGCTTTGATGTTTGGGGAGCTTGTTTAAATGTACTGTTGGCATAAACATAATTGCCGTAAAATGGATTTGGAAAATAAGACAGATAGCTGGAAAACACAGTTATTCAAAACAAGTTCATTTTGGTTGCCAGAAGGATTACCGTCAGAGGAGGGATAGATTTCGATGAGTCGTTTTGCACAGTTGCAAGGACTTGAGTTGTTAGATTTTTTTTCTGTTCTTATGCGGGGTGGACATATGAATTTTCAAGTTTCATAGATGGTGTTTAAAACAGCATTCCTGAACGGACCACTAAAAGAGAAAGTTTTTGTTCGCCAACCAGATGGTTTCGTTAGATCAGAGTTTCAACCACATTTTTTTTATCGGGGGTCTTAAAAGAAAGCTCTGTATGGTCTCTAACAAGCCTTCGCGGCCTGGTATGAAAAGTTCTTCTACATTTCTAATCGAACACCAATTTCACAAAAGGTATTGTTGATTCTGCCATTGTTCACAAGGAGAACGGGGGAGGACATTTTGTTAGTTCATATCTATTGTTGATGACATAATTTTTGGTGTCACTAAACTAGTTTTTGCAAAAGAATTGAAAAGCTTATATGAAAGACAATTTGAAATGTCAATGATCGGTGAATTGAAGTTCTTTCTTGGACTTTAGGTTCATAAATCACCATGGGGTATCTTTATATGTCAATCACAATATACCATGGATATTCTTAAGAAACATGGGATGGAAAAATGTGATACCGTAAGTACACCAATGGCTACTACTAAACTTGATGCAGATTTTACAAGCGCGCTGAACCCAGTAGACCAAAATAAGGTTATGTAGTCATGATTGGGGGACTCATGTAATCTATCTGCTAGTCAACCAAACATTGCATATTGCTGATTATTGTAGGTGCGCGTTATCAGGCACGCCGACTGATAAAACACCTCAAAGAAGGTCAAAAGGATCGTTTGTATCTTAGAACAAACCATTAACATTGGGTCTATGGTACTTGAAGGATTATGGATTTGAGCTAATTGTCTATGCAGATGCAGACCATGCAGGGTGTAATGATGATTGCAAAAGCACATCCGGAGGCATTCAATTTCTGGGAGATAAGTTAGTCAGTTGGTCGTCCAAAAAGCAAGATTGTACAGCTATGTCATCTGCGAAAGCTGAGTACGTATCCTTGTCTGCTGTGTGTGCTATACAACCCATATCACATTTGGTACATCAGGAGTTGCAAATCCTGTGTACAACTTATTATGTGGCTATATGATTATATCTGTTTAAGGTCTATTCATGTATCATGTTTAGACATTTGTCTGAGCTCGTGGGCATTCCTTTGTTGTTCTTAATTCTTATTCATTTGATTCGTATTTTGTATGATATTTGTTTAGTAGGTTCTCATGATTCGTTTCATTTATTCTTTTGTATTATTACCTTTTTATTATTATATCTGTTCACTGAGCGTTAGCTCAACCGCGTTTTCTTTTCCTGCGGCAGGTAATAAGCGGGAAGCTGGGATTTGAGTGTTGAGAATAGGAAGTTTTTAGAGGACCGACCCTTGATAGATTTCCTTTGTTTGGAATTATTTTTAAGACTCGTTTCGTTTGAAGATCTCTTTTCATTTAGACTTTGTTGGAATTTAATACTTTTAAAAGTCATTTTGTTACATGACTTAGTATTTTTATTTAATAAAGTCTTCCGCTTGTGTTTATATGTTCTGATATGACACCATAATGTGACTCTTGGTCTCTTTATCGGAGCGGGATGTTACATTAACTCTATCCCAAATATCCTTAGCCGCCTCTTGATGGTTAACAAGTGCATACACATCGGGTGGAAGACCGTGAAGAATGATATTCATTGCTTGAACATCACAATCATCTTGAAGTTGTTGTGCTTCAGTGAGTTCAGAGTATTTCTTAGGTCTAGTTTGTCCATTTATTTAGACATTTATTCGAGGGAGAGTTATAAAATTCTTGATTTTTTCAAAATCTTTACCAAACAAAAATGTTCAAAACTGCAAAATTAACTAACGCTCGATAAGTTCTTTAATTAGATATCTTATTGAGGGGGAGTTATAACATTTTTTAGGACAACTCATCATCAGAAAATAAGACTGTGTGGTCAAAGGCAAAAATAACTTCATTTCGAACAATTTTCTATAAAAAAGGAGATTTCAAAAGTGCATAATTGTTCGTGGGGGAGTTATGAACAATCTTTAAATAAAAAACAGAAACGTACTGGAAAACTTAAAATCAAAAGGGTTATTTTTTTAAATGTGGTCTTACTCCAAGGGGGAGTTATTAAAAGTTTGAAAAAAAAGGGAATACAAAAGTCAAGTTTTTAAAGATAAATAAAAATAGAAACTTAACTGGAAAAATTAAATCAAAAGGGTTATTTTTGAAAAAAGTGGTCTAACTCCAAGGGGGAGTTATGAAAAGTTTGAAAAAAAGAAAAAGGGGAATACGAAAGTCAAGTTTTTAAAGATAAAGGTAGAAAATGGCAAAATGACTTTCGTATAGGTGGTATTTGTGTACGAAAGGATCTCAAGGGACTAAAACTGTCAAAGTTTATAATTAACTTTCGTAGGATATAAACGGCTTACGTAAGAAACTCGAGGGACTAAAACAAACAAGATGTCAAAATCATTTTCGAAGATATAAATCGATGGTTATGTATGAAACCTAATTACTTTCGTAATTTCAAGGTTTCATATATTCTCTGCCATTTTGGGCTTTCATATCAAAGAAATTGTGATCCAAATCGTTTAATCGATTCTTTGTGCTAGAAAACGTAAGATTCGAGTCCTATTTATGAATTGTTTGTTATTAATTGCGTGATTTAATTGAATAAATAGGTTTCAGTGAGATCTAGGGTTTGTAAATTTGAAAAACGTGTAAAAATGAAAGTGATTGAGGCAAAATGATTGTATGAAATTAGTAATTGGATTGGAATTGATTGATCATTTGAAATATCACTTTATGGACTGAAATCAATGGTTTCGTAACTAATAATGAAAAATGATACGTAAAGCTGTTCGTATAAGTTGAATCATTCAGTTTGTAAAATGAGTTGAACAAAAGTCATGTTTCTCTAGTTTTGGTTTCGTAAATAGTAATGAGCCAATAGGTTTCGTAAAATGGAAGTTTTACGTTGTCCCAGGAGTAGAATACCTCTTGTTGGATCCCATTTCAATATATCAAATTCCTTAAGCTTGTTTAAGGTTTAGTTATATTAGATAAATCTAACACAACTATAGTAGAAACATTGTTAAGTGTAATAAAGATTATGCAGAATCTAATCTTTAATATTAGAAGAATTCTTAATGAAACAGTAAAACACAATGAATTCAACAAACAATAAAAGCTCCAATATTATTAAGAATAATACGAATACTCTCCTAGTATTAGGGTTACAAAAGCTTGAAGCTATAACGATATCAAAACAAAAGATTTCTAGATAGCAAACTCTATGCCTAGGGACTTCCTTTTAATACTATATATAGAAGGAGTCCTAGTCGATATTTACAATTTATTCATAAAACTTAGAATCTGTCTCTATTATCTATTCTATAAATATCAATACTTTCACGTATGTAATCTTGATCTCCAAACAATCTTTATCCTTTCTTCTGTCTTTATCCTTTTCTCTGTCAGTGACTCTTTTAGCTGTCTTACTCTTTGAGAAGTTGTAACTTGTACTCAGCTCTCTGTCGCTATGCTCATTAACTGAGCACAAGCAAGTATGTAGTAACTACTTAGAATTTTTTCTTCAATTTTAGAATATTTTCTTCTATCTTCACAATAGTTACTAACTTATACTTGCGGTACTGAATCATATACTAATAGTAGTAAACTGTGAAACTAGCGTACGTACTAACTTTTTACTAGCAGGCACTCAACTTAGCATATTTTTCATTAAATGTTAATTGAACAACACTAACTTTAGCTTAGCTGCTTGTAACATTAAACCTTGAGCATCAGTAACTCTAAGATCATCAAGAAGTCTTTTAATCCCAACAATCCTCCCTAAACTTGATATTCTCTTTTAAAATCTTATGTTTTTCTGTGAAGCTTCTTAATCACCAGGAGGATGTTCCAAACACTTCATTGGATTCTTAAGCTATTTTGTGAGAAGTTTAGAAGCTGATATACCATTTCACTGAATTGACACATTGAATCTTCTTGTTTTAAACATATCAGTAATTGTAGAGTTGTACGGGATATCTTCTTTTCTACCAGCATATGTGTGTAAGTACACGTGTTGCATCCTCAATGAATGAAATCCACAGGAATCATTTATTTTTCCAATCCAACTCCTCTGTAATCTGTGATTTCCTCAGACTCTATCTTTAACATGTGGATCAAACAAGTCTTCAAATCTCATATAAATCAATCTAAGTCTTCTAATGGCCTTGTTGATCCATATCTAGCTGTTACTAATTTGTACAAGTTTCACAAATCTTGCTGTCTACTTCTTTTATGCATTTGACTAAAGAACCCTGTATGTACATATTTGAACTTCCATCAGCTCTTATTTATTTGATAGTTAGTTCGTTCTTTCCTTCTATTATGGATCTTCCAGTCAACAATAGTTGGAGGCTTAGTAGCCAAAGGAATAGCATCAATTGCTACTTCCTCTTCATCAGGAACAATTTCTATTAGACTTTGAAGCTCTGCTGTCTCTTTATCCTCATTCACCTTCTACTTCTTAATACTTTCTTATTCTAACTCTTGTCCTGCTCTTTTAGAACTACCTTCTATAACTTCTGCTTTAGCTTTCTTGTTCTCTTCCAGCTCTGTTTTTGCCTTCTTGGAACTCTCTTTCACCAACTCAGTCATGAAGTCAACAAAGGTGTTCACTCTTTTCATTGCTTTGTCAAACAATTCTTGAATATTGGCAAAGGACTTGTTCTTCAAACTTTTGGGCTTCCATCCTTCCATGTTTTTTAGATAAGTACACATGATACTCCTTTGTTGAGCTCTTGTTGGTGGTCTGTTCCTCTTCTCTTCTGCTCTCTTAGCTGCAAAATGTTTTCTTCTTTGCTTTAAGAATTGTACAAATAATGTTGCCTTTTCTTCATTAGTCAATTCTTCTTGCTCTTGAACTTGCAGTCTTTGAGCCAACTAATAATCAACTTCAATTTTAACATGAACATCATACCAAGCTATGTTGACTTCTTCATTTTGTTGAGCTTTTTCTCTGACAAGCCTTTCTTCTTCTTCTTCTTCAGCTTGTAGCTTGAAGGCAAGTTCTTCATCAAGCCTGAGTAGATCTTTCTTAGACATTTTCTTCACAGTTTCTGGTTCAACCATTTTGCCTTTACCCTTGTCCTAAACCTTGACCTGTGATGGTTGTTGTGAAGAAACAGTTGGTGTAGGTGCTTGCTCCTGTTCATGAATAACAAACCCTTTAACCTTGGGTCTTGTGCTAGCGGCACTTTTCAACTCTGCCAGTGCTTGAGCCAAAGTAATTTCAACATCACTAACTGTTGTAGTTGTTGTAGTTGTAGTTGTAGCAGCACTAACTGGAATTGTACTGGCAGTACTAATTGTTGTAGCAGCAACATTAACTGTTACTTCAGCAACACTAACCAACTTATCTTTTTCAATAACAGCAGTAACTTCTTTAACCACACTTCTTGTTTCCTCAGCAGTTTTAACAACATCTACATTGTCAACAATAACCTCATCACCATCTAAGTCATTAACACCAAACATATCTTCATTAGTGTGAACATTGCCCAAGTAAATGTCTTTATTAGCATCAATATCAGCGATCCTCCTCTGTTTGGATGCATCCTCCTCACCCAAACCTTCTTCATCAGAGGATTCCACTCTTCTAGATGAACCAACCTTGTATAATATTTCAAGCCTATGAGTTTTTGACATCTTTTTCTGTTCAAGCTTCTTGACCCTCGTTTTCAAACTTGTAATCTCATTAGCTTGAGTGGTCTTTGTAGTCTCCAAATTAAGAACACTTGTTGGTAAAGTTGTACATAATGCCATCAATTCCTGAAGTTTCAAACTATCCTCACCACTTCGAAGTGTGTTACCTCTTGCGAGCAGTAGATCATTAGAAAGTTTAGATACATTCTGAGACCTAGTCTGAGCAACTGTATCCCCTATGGTTTCTTAGCGCCTGGGACCACCACCTGAACTAGTTCCTAAGGAACTTGGTTCATTAGGTGTTGCCTTGGGTTGGATCTTATCTATGTTACCATTGTCCTGCTTTGCTTCTAAGCTAGAAGCAGTAGTGGCAGCCCTCACCAAACTGTCATCCATCTCCTCATTAACAGCCTCATCTGCTACATTGGTAGTAGGATCACTAGGCTGAGGTACCTCAGTATCCTTTCTCTTTGGCCTCCTAGGTTTTTGAGTCTTTTAGGGTTGAGCTGTTAATGGTTGAATAATGGTAGGTGTGTGATAGGGATCAGTTGGCATTGCTAAACCTTCACCCATTTATTCTTGATTGTGTACCACCGTGGTTGGAAATAAGGGTGTGACTCTACCAGAAATCCTTTCCCTACCCTTTTCATATTCCCAAATATCTTCTTAGTGTGAGAGGGTGTAACATAAATCCTCTTGTGACTTGGCAGGCCATCAAGTTGTTGATTCACAAACACTTGTACAAACCTTGGATACATCAAAAATTTGCCCACATTATCCAAGTTCTTCACCATACTTTCAAAAATGTATTTTGAAAAGTTGAACTTCTGGTTTGTAGCTAAACAGATAATTACAGAAGCCATAGTGCTACTAAACTCATTCCATGCAGCAGTCTTAGAACTTAGGCATTGTAGAATAGTATGAATAAGGAATTTCCATTATGGGGAAAAGAATGCTTTATAAAAAGTAAGCTTCTGTGAAATTTTCTCATGCCCCATTAATGTAAGTTGTTCAAAGATGGTAGCATTGGGTAGCCAATCAACACCTTCAGCATCTTCTAGTTGAATATCTGTTCTTACAATCGACTCAGTAATGATGATCTTCTTTCCATCCACTAGGGCTTGTAACTGTAATTCCCCATGGATAGTTTTCGCCTTGACAGTAGCCCAGAAATGTTCAATGCACGAAGTATGTATTGTAGGATTGATCGTTAGTGCATACTTTATAGTATGTGCATTAAGAAAATCCACAATCTGCTCGAACACTTCACTTTCAGCGGGTTTAGCTAAAAACGCAACCATGTTATGAGTATCAGCAAACTTTAGGGTCGTCATTGTGTTGGGTTTTGATGATGGATGATAAAATTGAGTTAGGGTTTATAAATAAAGAGTATATGAAAGAGTGAAATCGATTAAATGAGTGATTGAAACCCTTAATCGAAATATCTATGAAAATATCCTGAACAACATTAACCATCACCAGCAGTAGTAAGTTATGACTGGCAGCATTATCTTTTAACAACAGTAGTAAGTTTATGCCTAGTAGCAGTAACTTTGAGTCACCAGCATTAACTCTAATTCCATTCCAAACTTAAGATTCATTAAAAAAATAAAGGTCCTCCCTTTCTATTTTTAACTCACTATCTCTCAATATTTTACTCACTTGTACACTTTGTCTGTTTATTTATCAAACAGCTCTCTTTCTGTTTTTATGCTCACTTAATTCTCTCAATTCTTTTTCTCACCAAATCGCTCTGTCTATTTTTACACAACTCTCTTTTTGTTTTTATTCTCACTTAATTCTCTTAATTCTTTTTCTCACCAACCACTCTGTCTAATTAACACTTTTCTTTGCTTTTCCTGCAAAATGTTAGTCCAAAAGCCAAGAAAACACAAGCCATAGCAATTTTCACAATTTCACAATATTAATTATACCTAACAGTATTAAGTATAGCTAACAGTATTAACTCAGCAGTATTAAGTATAACCAACAGTACTAATTATCCTTAACAACATAAACTTTTAATGACATGAATAATAGTACTAATTCATACAAAACTCTACAAAAACATAAAGAGATAAAAGATTTTAGAGATTTAACATTCCAATACTAGAAATCAAATATTGAAATCTACTTACATCAAAAGCTTTTGTAAGCAAATCTGCAACATTCTTGTCAGTATAGATTTTAACCATTTAAATCAATTTCTTTTCATTGCAATCTCTAATAAAGTGATGTCTAATCTCTATATGCTTTGTTTTTGAATGAAAAATAGGATTTTTAATTATGCAAATAGTACTGTTTTTGTCAATAAAGATCTTGGTATGCATAAAATTGTACCCATAATCAAGGAATTGATTCTGAATCCAAAGCACTTGTCTACAGTAACTTGAAGCAGCCACATACTTAGCTTCTGTTGTGGAATTTGCAACCACAGTCTGTTTCTTGCCCTGCCATGATATTAATCTACATCTAAGAAATTGACAACCTCCTGTTGTAGACTTCATATCCAAGCTTGCTCCAGGTGGGTCATTGGACTGTTTTATAGTTTTTGGCAAACTACCAGCCATAAACGGATTTGGGAAGTCTTTACCAAGGCCGTTTACTTTGGACTAGACAATGCCTCATTGCAATAACATGGTCAATTGATAACCATATAGTTTTTGGTAAACTATCAACCATCAACAAATTTGAGAAGTCTTTACCAAAACCGTTTGCTTTGGACTAGCCAGTTCTTGAAGTCTTTCAGACATGGTGAACTGATGACCATTTGTTGTGTGGTTTACAACCAACACTGAAGGAACACGCTACCATCATATTCCTCTGTTGGTAATTAAACATTCCTAACTTAGTACCATTAGTTATATACTTAGTACCGCTAGTAATAGTTAGTACTGATAGTACAAAATGTTAAGTACTGCTCAGATAGTTAGTACCGTTAGTATAAGATAGTTAGTACCGTTAAAGAGATATGTATGAGATATTATAGGAAAAGATATGCATTATCTTTTACGCATTTTGTAAGTCAGGATTAGGGTTTTCCTTGGTGTATAAAAGGAACCCTTACCGCATAGTTTGACATATGAGTTCATTGTCAATCTAATAGTTAGCAATCAATATAAAAAAGCTTAGTTATCAATATTCGTTGTTCTTCTTTGCATTATAAGTTAGATTCAGCATAACTTATAGTGTTCTTAATCATTGTTTCTCTTGTAGTTTGTGTGAATCTATTCATATTAACTATAACCCTTAACAAGGTAGTAAGATCCATATTCAAAGGGATACACAAGTGGTATCAGGGCCTGAAGAGAAACTCTGAATAAAGAAGAACCAGATCACATCTGTTTAGTAAACCCTTACTTTTTAAAAACTAATCATGTTTGGATCAGATGCGGATGCTCCACCTCCACCACCATCACTACCATTACAAACACCAACACAACAAACTCCTCACACTGTTTCAACAATCAAACTTCATATTCTCAAGAAGGGAGAATATGATATAGGGGCCATGAAAATGGAACATTATTTAGCCCATATAGACTATCCTATTTGGGAAGTTATTTAAAGAGGAAATGGTCCCGTGAGTGTCTCAACTGATACAAATGGTTTAATAAAGGTTCCGCCTCCCAAGACTGCAGAAGAAACTTTATCCAGAGAAAGAGAAAGAAAAGCAAGGTCTACCTTGCTTATGGCCTTACCAGAAGATCATCTTGCTAAATTTCATAAAATGACTGATTCTAAAGAGATGTGGGAAGCTATCAAGTCTAGATTTGGTGGAAATGATAAATCAAAGAAGATGCAGAAGTATATTCTAAAGCAACAGTTTGAAGGCTTCCCTTTATCAAACTCAAAAGGGCTACATAAAGGCTATGACAGGTTTCAGAGTCTTATGAGTCAACTAGAGATTCATGGTGCAGGCGTTTCCACTGAAGATGCATATCAGAAGTTCCTTAGGTCTCTACCTTCTGCATGGTCTCAAGTTTCCTTAATCATGAGGACCAAGCCAGGAGTGGACAGTCTTAGTTTTGATGATCTGTATAATAATTTTAGAGTCTTTGAGTCTGATGTTAAAGGCTCTACTGCATCATCCTCTAGCATACAAAATGTGGCATTCGTTTAAGAGAACACTAGCAGTACTAATGATGTTAGTACCACTTATGGTGTTTCTAACTCTTCTGGTCATAACTCACAATATGAACATACTTTATCATACTCCTTACATGCAAATCAATCCAGTTGTCTACAATTGGATCATGAGGATTTAGAACAGCTTGATGAGTTTGATTTAGAAAAAATAGACTTGAAATGGTAGGTAGCCATGATTTCTATGAGAATGAAAAAGTTCTACAAAAAGACATGTAGAAAGCTACAATTTGATGCCAAGGAACTAGTTGGGTTTAACAAAACCAAAGTCGAGTGCTACAGTTGTCACAAGACAGGGCATTTTGCTAGAGAGTGCAGATCCAAAGGGAATCAAGATGGGAGGATAAGAGATGCTTAGAACACTGGGAATAAGGAAAAAGACAATAGGAGAAGATCTGGTAAACAGGAGGACTCTAAAGCTTTGGTGACTATTGATGGAGAAGGTGTTGATTGGACCAGTCACTCAGAAGATGAACAGGAGAACTATGCTTTCATGGCTTGCAACAGTTCAGGTTCAGACACAGAGGTAACTTCTTGTTCCAAAGAATGTAAAGAGTCTTATGTTAAACTTAAAAAATTGTATGATGAACAGAGGGAACAACTTGGAGATGCCAGTATAGAAATACAGGCATATACTCAAGCTTTAAAGAAAGTTGAAGCACAATTAGTTGCTCATCAACAAGGTCAACTTTGGTATGAGGAAAAGATAAGGTTTATGAAAATTGACTTAGATGATAAAACTGATGTCCTTACATACCATAAGAAACTATTGGCAGAAGCTGAAAAAGAAAAAGAAGATTTAAAAGCTAAAGTAGAAAAATGGCACAACTCTTCTAAAAATCTTAATATTTTGCTAAATAGTCAGATGAGTGTTAGGGATAAGGCTGGGCTTGGGTATGGTGATCAATTGAATAAAGGTGTTTTAAGTTATGAAAATGAAGTTTTCCAAAGTGTATTTGTTAGTAGGACAAGTGAAACAGAAAATAGTCATGTGAATGATAGATATGCAGAGGGGATGCATGCAGTTCCCCCTCCAATGACAGGGATCTACATCCCTTCTGGACCTGATAAAGAAATAGATGACTCATAATTTTCATATGGTCCAAAGCATTCTAAACCTAGTGAATTTGATGCTAGGAGCAGTGACTTTAATTCTTGTGAATCTAATTGTAGTGAAAAAACACATGAATCTATGCCTGAACCAGTTGTCAATGAACCCAAAGTAGTAAGTGAACCTAAAGTTTGGTCTGATGCTCCTATCATTGAGGATTATGAATTAGATAGTGAAGATGAACATGTGTCTCTATCCACAAAAGAACAGGAAATACCTAGTTTTGCTGATAAGCATGTAAAAACTCCTAGGAAAACTGTTATAGAACAAAACATATGTAGTCAGAGTTCTAAACCTGATAAAAAGGATTGTAGTGGCTTAATGTCTAAAAAACTAGGTTTGGGATTTGAGAATACCAAAAAGGCATGTTTTGTATGTGGAAGTTTTAGCCATCTTATTAGAGATTATGATTTTCATGAGAAAATGATGGCTAAACAGGCTGAATTAAACAATAGGATGAGTAAGGGGTCTAGTAAAAGGGAGATTAGGCCAGTATGGAACAATGTGCAAAGAATGAATCATCAAAATCAATTTGTTCCAAAAGCATTACTAACTAGAACTGGAAAGATTCTAGTTAATACTGCTAGAACTAGCGGTACTAACACAGTTAATATTGCTAGGCATAATTTTAATAGACAGGCAGTACCAATTAATGCTGCTAGGAAAGTTAATACTGTTAAGCCTATTATGAATAATACTAGACCAAAAGCTGGCTTTCATAAATCTGTTTCACCTTTTAGAAAGTCATTTAATAGTACAACGACACTTAGAACAAATTTTTCAAAACAAAAGGTTAATACCGCTGAGGTAAATGTAGTTAGTGCTGTTAAGGGAAAAAGAGAAACTGTTGTTAAGCCCTCAGCAGGTTGTAATTAGAGACCAAAAAGACATCACTGGCACAAAGTCTCCAAATACAATGGTGGATCAAGTCCTATAAATTATGTTAGTTTCAAAGATCCACTAGGCAGACTCAAGCCCAAACAGGCTTGGGTCCCTAAGAGAATCTAATATCTTTTATTTAATGTGCAGGATTATCCACATAGAGCTTTACAGAATAAAGGGATTGTTGATAGTGGATGTTCCAAGCACATGACTGGAAACAAGGCCTACCTTGCTGAATATCAAGACTTTAATGGTGACCCTATTGCTTTTGGAGGAAGTAAAGGTTACATAACTGGTAAAGGTAAAATAAAAACAGGAAAGTTAGATTTTGAGGATGTGTGCTTTGTGAAAGAACTACAACATTTCAATCTCTTTTCTGTGTCACAGATCTATGACAAGAAGAACAAAGTTCTTTTTACTGACTCTAAATGTCTTGTTTTGTCTCCTGAATTAAAGTTACCTGATGAAAATCAATCAAGTCTTACTTAGAATCCCCAGACAAAATAATATGTACAGTGTCAATCTGGAGAACATTGTTCCTTCTGGAGGTTTAGCCTGTTTAATTGCAAAGGCCACAATTGATGAATCTAACAAATGGCATAGGAGGTTGGGTCATGTTAACTTTAAAAACTTAAACAAACTTGTGAAGGAAAACCTTGTAATAGGTTAACCTTCAAAGATTTTTCAAAATGACTACACTTGTGTTGCTTGTTAGAAAGGAAAGCAACACAAGGCCTCCTGTAAAGCCAAGACAGTGAGCTCTATTAGTCAGCCCTTACAGCTTCTGCATATGGATTTATTTGGACCTACATCTATAAGGAGTTTAAACCATAAGACTTATTGCCTAGTTATCACTAATGATTTTAGCAGGTTTAGTTGGGTGTTCTTCTTAAGAACTAAGGATGAAACTAGTGGAATCCTTAAAGACTTTATAAGACAAAATTGAGAACCAATTAAATCAAAAGGTTAAATCTATTTGATGTGATAATGGTACAGAATTTAAGAACAGGGATTTTATTAAATTATGTGGGTCAAAAGGGATTAAGAGGGAATACAGTAATGCCAAAACTCCATAACAAAATGGAGTTGCTGAAAGAAAGAACATGACCCTTATTGAGGCTGCTAGAACTATGCTCGCAGATTCATTTTTACCTAACACTTTATGGGCTGAAGCAGTTAGTACTGCTTGTTATGTCCTTAATACGGTATTAGTAACCAAGCCTCAAAATAAGACACCTTATGAACTTATAACTGGTAAACTACCAATCATAAGTTATATAAGACCTTTTGGGTGCCATGTAACCATCTTGAATACCATTGACCACCTAGGCAAGTTTGATGGGAAATCAGATGAAGGGTTTTTAGTTGGGTATTCTCTACAAAGCAAGGCTTTTAGGGTATATAATTTAGAAACCAAGATAGTTGAAGAAAAAATGCACATAACCTTTTTAGAAAATAAACCAAATGTTGCAGGGAAAGGACCAACTTGGCTGTTTGATCTTAGTCATCAGACAGTAATGTCAAACTCCTCCAAGTAATTGCTCCCTTCACAAATGGCTCATCTACTAAGCCTTCGTACGGTCACTCCTCCACCAATCAACATGATGCTACAACAATACCACATTCTTCTCCCTGAAAATCACTACATTTATCGCCTTAGCTAAGAGTGAAAAGTTGGAAGAAAGAGATGTCTGAAGTAAGAAGACTGATCACTTGTGATGTTTGGCTTCAATTAAATCCCAGTTCTTTTGGTGTTGATAATATCTAGGAAACACTTGATGATTCTCTCTTAGATTCTTTGAACGAACCTGCAGATTTAATTGAGAAATACCTCTGTGTTGCCTGGCCCCAGGATCCTTCATTGCTTGAACAGTTAAAGATTGGATAAGGGAAAACCTTCTCTAAGATCTTCAGAAGTTGTAGAGGATCCTATCTTCTACATTTCAGTTGATATTTCAAGAACACAAACTTCGGTTTAGGGCTTTCACTGCATCAGCAAATTCCCTTCTATTACAATGCAGCTGTTCTGGAATCTCCAGACTCTTGGATGCAAAGACTGGGTTTTATAGCTTTTCAAAATGGGTTTACTCGAGTGTGATCACTTTTTGGCAAGGCCTTAGAGATCACTCTGCATGACAACATCGTCCTAAAACAGACTTAGCTTTGGAATAGGTAAATTATCAGCTTAACTAAAGTGAGAAGAAGCTGTTGCAAGATGAAGAGTCATGCTTCTCATTAAGAATTATGTCTAATTTGAACCGAGCCACACAAAGAAGACAGTCTGTATTGCTTTCAGAGATTTCCTTTATTGTGTCAAAGAAGAGGTCTTCTGATCTGTTCTAAGAAGCTCAGGGATAATTCAAACTCTTACTTCTGGTGAAAAGAGGCTGCTGACCTAATGAAAGCTCTTCTAAGGAAAGCAAGAAAATGAGCAGAGATACACCTGGAACTGGAGGCTCAAATGAAGGAATGGTAACATTATTTTGGGTTCTGATGAGTCCACAGTCTCTCTAGAAGCCTTAAGTGAAGGAACTGGATCCAAGCCGGGTTCCTGTGAGCGAAATGTAATTCGTTTAGTGGAAGCAGATGTGGTCACCCTTCAGGTAAACATTTTGACAGAGAGATAATGCTGGGATGATATTGAGAACACTAAGCATGAATCTGAAAAACTATATAAGTAAAAATGAACCAGGAAATACTACTATGGAAACCGAAAGGTTGAATCATGGTTACTGTTCCTATCCAACCAAGTTTTCTCATCTATTCTTTACATGATACTTCAGTATCGATCTCTCATCTCCTAACCAGTATTCCTCCCTGTCAAGAATCCATTCATTACAACTTTCACCACCAACTCCACACTACAGCAGAGCAGTTCAGTTCTGAAATGGTAAGTCACGGCTTCCTGATGCAAATCAGTTCAGGGACATGCGCCTTATTTGATGACTCCTGGATACATCAGTTCAGGACTCGTGCAATTCTCAGTTCTCCAACCACCATTTGTTCCACCATCAAGAAAGACTATGAGATCCTGTTGTAAACCATTGTTTAATGAGTACTATAATCTTCCACCATGATGTTATCCAGAATTCGGGTAGCTATTGTTACTTCAAGAGCATGTTGATCCGTTGGTTCTCCTTTATCAACTACCATTGTTAAGAATGAACAATCTACTAGTACTTCACCAACAAATCAGAAATTCAATTCAAGTCACTCATCAAGGTGTTGGAAGAATAAATCATGGACATCAAAATGCATAATAATAATGCACCCCTCCTTCTTTATATTTCTTCAAACTCTAGTTTTTGAAGAAATAATTGACAAGGGGTCTTTCATTAAATTTGCATCTCTTATTCAATGTTTAATACTATCACTAAGTTACAAAGAATCACCCATTGAAGAATGTTATTGGCGATCCTTCTCGACTGATTTCCATAATAAGTCAACTACAAGAACATGCCATTTGGTGCTATTTTGACGCAAATGACAATCCACTCATTCGGTGTGAAAGGTATGGTTGAGATCTTACTATCTCAAAGGATTAGTTTATAGGTTCTGAACAATTTTGTTCAGAACCCGTGCCTTAATTCATGGCTCCTGATCATAGCAGTTTAGGACCCGTGCTTCATGAAATGATGTCTGATCAAATCCGTTCAGACCTCACGCCCAATCGACAAGAGCCGTCTGTTGACAATATCTCCTCAGACCTCGTTTCAAATAAATACAAAAAGGCGTAGATTATGACATCTCTGGCCCCGTGGCCCCAAGGAAAAATGTTGTTTTCTATAGTAGACAAAACAGATTCGTCCCAAAAGGAGCTCGATATTTCTATTCGATCCTTTCTTTGAAGAATAATTCTTTGTATTTTATTCAATCATTTTCTTTTGAAGATATATCTCTCATTAAATGTTCATGATGAAGAAAGAAAACAAACAATGATCACGCAGCGAATGCATAGTGTGTGACAAGATGAATTTATCATCCTTTATGTACACCAGTACAAGACATTGCTGAGTTCTTCCTCATGCAATATTGATAATGAAAATATGCATTTCATTTCAAACCAACAGAGTCTTGAATCCAATGGACAAACGATCATCCATTTAGAACAAGTTATTGACAATCTACAATCCAGTGCAAACAAGACAACAGCTTTGCACAGATCCTGAAACTGTGTAATGTTCGGCACTACAGTGAGTACAGAGAACCAAAGAACAGTAGGAGCAATGGCTGACTTGCATAGATCGAAGCAATGCAGGATGAATTAACTAGTTCGACAGACCACAGGTCTGGGAACTCATTCTACAAACCATTTGGTCAAAAAAGTGATAAAGCTAAATAATGTGGTTATAGGAAAGAACAAAAAAAGAGGAGGAAAGTTCAGACTGTTATTGCGAAGAATAAGCAACTACTTGTAGTAAAGGCTATGCTCAGGCAGAGGGTATGATTCGTACGATCATTTGCTATAGTTTGCTTCGTTTGGAAGCAGGTTCGGATTTTCGGTTTTAGGCCTATGTTGCACACACAGTTCCTTCTCCAATCTACCAGATGGAAGTTAAAATGGAATTTTCTAAATGGTCCACTGAAGGAGGAGGTTTATTTTGCTCAGCCGGAAGGGTTCGTTGATCCTGAACATCCATAAAAAGTCTACCTTTTAAGGAAAGCTTTATACGGCTTGAAGCAGCCCAAGAGCCTTGGTTATGCTGAATTATCCGATTTCCTGATGTCAAAGGCTTTCTAAAGCATTTTTAGGACGTTGAGCATGCCGAATTCATGCATACTCGCAAATAGTACTTCTGGATGGGATACCATTTCCTAGGTGACAAATTGTAAGCAAGATGTATCAAAGAAACAATATTCACTGCAATATCTTCAATAGAGGCAAGTACGTGGACTATTATATACAAGTTGTGCACCAAGTAATGTGGCATGAGGACACAGCTTAAAGGTTTATGGCTTCAACGACAACAAAATTGTTGTACTACGATTCAAAGTCAGCCATAGCAATTCATGCAAAGCGTACAACACTCTCATACAAAGCACATCCATACTCGGTATCACTTCATAAAGGAATCAGGTTGAAATGATATTTTAAATTTATATTTTTGTCAGAAAACTGAAATACCAATTAGCTGATTAAGCGTATGAAAGCCTTCCTGAGGATCGTTTTTGTATCTTGTCAGAAGGATTGGCATGAGATGTTTTGACTCCAGCAGAATGGAAGAGGTTCTGACAAATGTATCTCAGCTTGATATTATCATCAAAATCATCTTGTAAATAAAAAAAATAAAAAAATAATTGCTTATGTCAACTTTCTGTTCGTAATCGGGGCTCATCGTAAAGGAAAATACACGTCTTCAGTGCATTTTTCCTTAGCAACGAAAAGAGAAGTCTTTTCGGTATTGAGTAACTCTAAACAAAATTCAAAGTTTGCTTATGCTCATGTCATGGCTTTGCAGTTATTTCTGACTACACCCGCTTTTCAAAATGAGGAACGCACATGTCGTCGAAAAGACAGCTGGGGGGGGTGTTCCAAGGGGACAATGGGTAATAATTTTTACTTCGGGCATGGATTATTTCACTATCCATGCATCATAAGATAAGTGTACGTTTAAGTTGCATTTATTGTCAAATTAGAGAGAAATCTTGTTTAATTGGGAAAAGTTGTCTTCACAATGAATTAATATTTTTAGTAATGTGAAAAGATTTCAAAGATAATTAGACCTCACAAACAATGTCTACAGATTCGTTAAATAGAAACGGGTCATTATTTGAGGGGGCGAGAAAAGTGTCAAATAATCTTCTTTTAATACGGTCCTTTCAAAATAAGTCAAGGATTAAACAGTGAAGTTTTTGATATGACAGATAACAATTTAAAGGGAGTTAATTCATATTAACTACATGTTCCTTAGATGTCATTTGCTTCAATCTTTAGGGACTTATATGCAATTGAAGACATAGTGAATTCAGTCTTTAAACTACATACGACTAATATTGCCAACGGCGTTATAAGTTGTTAAAAATACTTAGGTTGTTTCGGAAATTCTTTGTAGTTAAAAAAGCCTTGAAATGATTCTCTGGGGGCTAGATTTAAGTTTATTAATTCTGGGAACACGTATCTCAAGCATCGTGTGCATATAAGTTTTTTCTGATTCTGAGTATCGAATAACATCAAGGGTAGAGTAAATACACTAAAAGTACAACAACTTACACGTGAATAGAATTCCATAGCCTTATTAATTGTAGGCCATTCCGGGAAGACAAATGTCTTATCCGAAGAGAAAATCAGGTGTTTTATGTGTTACTTTCTCGGTGCGCTATTCCTACCATAGGAGAAGAGATATTTGTCATTTATGGTATGCATCAGTTGACGTTACCAGGGAATGTGTTGTCAGGAGATTGATTAGAGAGTGAGAAGATGGTTTACTGATTCATTATTGTCGTACTTAACAGTCAATCACAAGGTGTTTTAAAGGCAGTAGATATATTTGATCAAAGAGGGAATATTGGTATGATAAGTATGCTAAAGTCCTCTGATAGTCATGTATCCGATAGTAAAGAAAAGTGTACATTTGGGACTTGTTGTCTTAGGTGTTACAGTTGTCTACGGAGAGGATAAAGGAATAATTGAGATATCCAGGACTTAGTTGACCTTTGGTGTTTCCAATTATATCATCCACTATATGTTAAGACGCAATTAAGAACATCGGGGACTTAATTGACTTTGGTGTTACCGGTTTCAAATTAATTGTGTACTTCATTGATTTGGGCGTCAGGACTTCAAGGAATCTTAATGCAAATTGCAAGAAGTAGATAAAGTTATGACACCTAACTCAGCAAAGGATTGTTGATTCAAGGGAAGCTAAGACACTTCTCAAAAGGAGAGTATCGAGACGGACGACAGGACTGCTTACATGGACCAATGACTAAGTCATTTTCGGTGTTGAACTATCATTCCAGCATTAAGGTCAATATCATCGGTAATGAAACATACATCTCGTACATTAGATGTTATGTGTCAGTCTATGAATTTTTCATGAGTTTTTCATTAAACTTAAAAAACCAGGTTTTTGAGTTTAACGAAAAAATCTTTCAAAATTATCATATCTGACACTAACACATACCCTCAACGATTGAGGGGGAGCATTAATATGTTCCAAACACGGCTTGTGAATAATAGGCACACTTTTCTCCCAATTTTATAACATATTTAAATCAAGTGATATCCAAAATGTCAAAGGGTTTGAAATTTTTGATAAGGGGAGAAAATGTGATTAAAATATGTAATGTGATCATATTACTCAAGTGTATACTCCACCAACATGTGCTAAACAGTTTCGAATACCGATGCACATGTTGAGGGGGAGCTTTTCTGAAATGCAAAAACAATCGGGTACTAAACACTTTGATAGTTATATCATAAGTACCTGATTGAGTTTTTCAACAGTGATTTTATGGCAAGGTGAACTGTACCAAAAGACTGACCATGTATTTACTTTCTTTGAAGTTATAAGGATGGTAAGGTTAGGTACTCGTTCCCATGATCCTGCCAGAACCAGAGGGATCTACCCAGGGACAATCCACTAGTTAGTGAAGAAGTCCTTAGGTATGATAAAAAGGAGTAAATGTGAGAATAAGGGAATAGTGCCGACTGAGATGGAGCTAGCACTGGAATATACCCAACAAGGTGCTAGTCATGAAGTCTCGGTAAGCACTGAAGGGGTTGAGGAATGAAAAAGAATTGTACAGATAAAGGGTGTAAAGAAAGAAGCCCTCCATACACTTAAGGCAGAAACCGGGTCAATACATATGCTGTCAGAATCACAAGTTGATTGCTGACATTGAAGACGACATCATGGACCCAGTGATGCAATGCACAACCCTTCCTAGCCATTTGAGTTTCTCTTGAAAGAAACTTGTCTCATTTGTCACGGAGACTAAACATGCAATCTACTGTCTCACTCACTCCGAGTAAGTCGGTATTGAAAAGGTGGCAGTCAGCTCCAGCCTCCGATCACTAATATCAAAGCGCACTTTCGAGTCTAGAGCCAAGAGATCATCAATTAATCTCGTTAGGACACATTTCCAATTATCTTGTCTTTCACACACTGTGGAAACAAGGTTATCTTAAGAGTCCTACGCATTATCCTTGTGATATTGCCAGAACATCCGAGTGATACGAAGGTATTCACTATGAAGATGGAAATCCTGCTAGAGCCTACATCAAACAAGCTCTAGGTAGGTGACTTGTGCGATTCTACAAGAATCAAACTTGTGTCAACTGGAAAGAAACGATGGTGCGATTCTACGTGAATCAAACTTGTTCCAGCATAAGAATTGACGGTTATTGAACATTTGACAACCAATCAAAACTATCGAAGTGTTACAAAATATTTTCATAATTAACACTTAGACTGATTTTTCAAATCAATTTTCTCTTTATTGCTAACTGTTTCATTACAGGATCATTTAAAGATGGAGATGGAGATGGAGATACCCAGTTCCAGTAATGTCAAGTTAATAACCGAATGCTCAGACACGACCTACACTTGTTATGAAGTTATGAAAGATCTCATAAAGGTGTCAAAGCTTCCGCAAACTCTGATATCATATTCTTCTTCACAAGAGCACAAGATGGCACTAAATTACTAGATGATGAGAGATTAATTTTGGCTAATGATCTCAAGAAAGCTCATGATCAAAATCAAAATAAGTCAAAGTGAACAAGCTCAATTGTTATCTAAAGATCACTACAACAAAGTACTAGATGCAACATGAAGAATCAAAAGACTGCAAGCTGTACGAGCTTAAGTCTAGTGTTTTCAAGGGTGACCTCCCTTAGGGGGAGATTGTTAGATATGAGTAAATGACTCGGTCACCCTATATATTTATTGTTTATAATAGTTCATAGTTTAATCTTTAATCGTATGTCTTTCGGTTTTAAGCCGGGTACTAATACCCGGTATTTTGTAAAAACTATATAAGCCTCTTCCAACTTTGGAAGAGGCAAGCTAGTCAATAATCATTTTCACTTTAACACATACACTTTCTCTCTCTAGAAAATCTCTCTATGTGTTTCTCTCTCTAGAAACTAGCCCAGTCACAAGAATCATCACCGTGTTATGAATTAAACGATCCTACAAGCACCTTCTCCTTTTAGGTTGTAGTTCGTTGGAACGACCCTCCTTATACCCCTCTTATAGTTTGTTAATCTAATAAAGGTGAGACGTACTTCACAAGTGACACAAAGGCAAGTTTTAATCTTTTGTTTGGGAACTTATTAATGATAATACTCAAAGTTGAGAGTATTATGTTTATGATGCATTTTAATCTTTTTTTATATTTTATATATTCACAAATAAAACAATAAACTTCACGAGGAAGGATCTTCAAGTCACTAATCGTCAAACCGTAACGATATTGTCGTAACACACCTCCCCGGCAGCGGTGCCAAAAATTGATAGTCACCTTTATAGGGGTAATTATATATATCAAATAGTATATTATATATATAATACTAGGTAAACCTTCAACAAATCACCCTTGACCAAGGCAACAAGACAAAAAGTTCACAAATACAATATATATATCCGGAAGTATCGATCCCTCGCTTTAAAATCAATTAAAGTTCAAAATTGGACCTGGGTCGTTCTTCCGACGAGGTGTGAAATTGACGGTTTCGTCTGAGGTTCGATTTTTGGATGCTTGAATACAAGAAGGATTTGGTTTTGGATTCTAAATTCTACGGGAAAGCAAAATAACACAGGAATTAAACTATGGAAAACCTAATTCTACGAGAAGCATAAATAAGGCATGAAAATAAATCCTAATTCTACAGGAACATAAATAAAGGCATAGGAAAGCTAAACTATCTACGGGAATCAATTATAATGAAAATAAATGCACAAAAATGAAAATCGGGAACACGAAAACGCGTCTAAAAACCTAATTTATTAAATTTAAACCCCACGGATGAAAACTTAATTTCTAAAAGTCCTAAACATTAAAAGAAAATTTTGTAAAAAAGATAATTATTTATATATATATATATATATATATACTCTACATTTAAATAAATTTTTTTATGAATTAATAAAGATTAAAAGTATTAAACAACTATGGAAAAATCTGAAAAAAAATACACAAAAGTCCTAAATGCTATGAAGATTCTAAGAAAAATAAGCTGGTTAAGCCAGCTTATCAAATAAGCCACGAAATAAGCCCTACTAAGCTACGGCTTATTATATAAAAAGGGAACTAGAGTTGTACTTTAGTAATAAAGTGTGTAGAACATAACCAATCTGAAACATGAGCATGATGGTTACGGAGTGTTGGGTTAAAAAGGGTTGAGAGGGTAGAGGTCAAGGGTTCGAGCCTAGCTCACCCTTGACTTCCCCTTTCTCCTTTTTTTATTTTTGCTAAAAACTTTTTAAAGAAACTTATAAAAAAGTTGGTTATGAACATTTTTTGAAAAGCAATATTTTTTTTAACTTAATGAATAAGCTGGAAAAGCAGCTTATATGCTAACAGTTACATAAAGCCCAAGAGCTAAAAGCACTTAGACTAATATGAGCAAAAAGCTACAATGAGATAGTAAGAGAACTAGATAAGCTACTAGGGCCTACACTACACCTAATAAGTTAGGCTAAATCTATATTAAGCATTTTCAGATAAGGTATAAGCTAGAAGAAAGGAAAACAAATTTAAGCAAGGATTGGCTTTTTGGCTTTTGGCAGCCTAATGCACTACTTGCAGCCCTACTCTAAGGCACCTAAATAAGCTATAAAGGATAAAATAAGCTAAGGCAGACAATCTCTACACTACATACTACTTTTATACCAAAAAACAAAGTTTAAATCTAACTATAGCAGACCTAAAACTAAGATTAAAAAGGGGATTTGAATCTTTTTGACTGAAATGGAAGAAAAGAAACTATGACAATTTATATGCAAAACCTCAAACCAACTTGCAGACCTTAACTACTAGAGTTCTAACTCATATTTAGACATAGAAAACACAAAAATAAACATGAAAACACTACTAAAGAAGATTGATTAAAACAGACAGATGGAAAAAGATATAAATTCATAGATTTGAAACATAAAAACTTAAAACCTAACTTTAACTTTTAACACACAAAAAAAACTTGAGAACTGACTTTTAAACATTACTATAACTAATCTAAGTTAGGCAGTGGGTCAAAATAAGTTTGACCCATTAAAATTCCTACTTCCCAACTTGACCCAAACACCCCCTTAACAAGTGTTTTTGAAATTTTTAGACTTAGAACAAGCTTTTTTTAAGAAGAAATTTGCACAGACCAGACATTAAGTGAGTTTAAAAAGCAATAATAAGCATTTTCTAACAGGATTTAAGCACTAAAAAGCACATAAGCAGTTAAAAAAAGATAGGAATGACAGATTTGCATAAAAACTTAAGAAATGATATTTTCATTAAATTTAAAAGATTACAAGATTTAAAGTGAAATTACAGTTTTAAAGCAGTGAATAAGCTAGAAATAAGTTAAAAACAAGCTACACTAAAACTAAACTAAGTTATTCTACTCCTAGATGATTTTTCCACTTCTGTCTTCATCTTCTTATATAAGCCAATCTTGTGCTTATTGTGTTTGTTGTGTGAGAGAAAACGAAAGCATCATCTAAACCCTCCATTATGCTTTGGCTCCAAGTTATAGCATCTCAGCCCTTCAATTTGGTCAAAAATCATCAGCCAATGGAATACCCTAAGATAGCCAAGGTGGATTTGGGGTTTTGTGAAGTGGGGTTGGACTGGAGAGTCACATGGGTTTTGAGAGTGACAGGGGTGCGAAGGGATTGGCAGGAAACGTTTTGTTTGATTGTTGGATTTAACGAGAATTTGCTCTGTTTTGATTAAGTATTTGCACCGTTAGTCCTTATGGACTAACGGTGTAAGGTAAAAAGGACCGACGGTGTAATGGGTTAACAAGATTATTGGTGGGCTGGTTAAGTATGGGGGTTGGGCTTTAGATTTGGGTCTGGTTTTAATAAATAATGGGTTAAAGTGTTTTAGGTTTATAAGTGTGTAGTGGGCTGACCCGGCCCACTAAAATAGGTACGAGTTGGCCCACTTTGATACAATTAGGGTTTCGGGTCCATTTTTCGATGCTCATTCCATTGCTATGTCCCGGAGTTGACTTTGACTTCGACTTTTGTTGACTTTGACTTTGACTTTTTCACTCTCTTTCTAAACCCGTGCTTGGTTTTGTCGGTTTTGGCTTTGTTTTTGTCTTTTTCTAAGATATCTATTACCTGCACAATATAAAGGCAAAACACATAAATACAATGTATTTCTGGTATGTTTTTAGTCTTTTAGGCACGTTTTCCTAGGTAAATGGTATGTGTAATTATGCACATACCAATTTAGCACACTTAAAACTCGTTTTGAGTTTTCTATTTATAGGGTCTGGAAGAGGTTTTATCATTTTTTGAAAACCTAAGACCTTCCTTATATTGGAACGATTTTTAACGAGTTAGCATGTCGTCCATAGCAATGCTACTTTCTTTAAATTTTAAAAAATTCAATGCTTCATTTTGAAGTTTAGAAACATTGCATTTTAAAGAGTCAACCTCTTTGGTAAGTACATCACATGATTTGCAAGGTTCAGCCACCTCTTTCTGTTCTGCAAGTTTCTTTACTTCAATTTCATGATCATTGATTTTGCTTGAAAATTTTGAATTCTTTTTTTCAAGAGATCATTTTATTTAAAAGTTTTGCAAATGTTTTAGCAAAATCTTTATTAAACTTTAGGAGTTCCTCATTCTTCTTTTTCAAATCAAAAATATTTAAATCAATATTAGAACTAGATGGTTTGGATACTACCTTTTGAGAGTCAAATGCCATGAGACATGTTGTGTCATTTTGGTGTTCGTCACCATCTTCACTTTCAATCCAAGCTCATCCAATGAAAGCCTTGTTATCCTTTGGCTTTCTATACTCACTAGCGAAGTGGCCTTCTATCCTGCAATTGTAGCACTCCCCATTTGGCTTTAAGATTCCATCACCTTTGTTCCCAAAGCTATTCCCACGGATTTTACCGAATTGGTTTTCCCGTCCGAACCGATTACCTTTGTGGAAGTTCTTAGCTAACAAATTAAATGCCTTGGTTTCATCTTCTTTATCTATGTCTTTATCACTTTCATCTTGACTATCACTATCATCACTAGTTTGCTTTGTAGTTACTTTAGCTTTAAGAGCTAAAGACTTGACCTTTTCTTTAGTAGTCTTGGAATCGATGCCATCATTATCAAAGACCATTTCATAAACCTTAAGGTTTCCAATTAGCTCATCAAGAGGAAGAGTAGCCATGTCTTTGGCGTCTTCAATTACCATCACCTTGGCTCTCCATTTCAATGGTAGATCACGAAGAAACTTTCTTACGTGATTGTTGCTTGAGTAGTCTGGATCTAAAGATTTGAGACTAGTCATAATAGCATTGAATCTTATGAAGCCGCTATCAATGGTTTCTTCATTAGAGATTAAGAACTTCTCGTATTCTTAAATGAGAAGATCAATCTTGCAATTCTTTACTTGTGCATTTCCTTAGTGAGTGATGATGAGTGTATGCCAAACTTCTTTGGCGGTTTTACACATGAAAACTCTTTCATACTCTTTACACGGTAGAGCATTGTAAAGAGTAATCTTGGCTTCGTTGTTCTTGCCAAGTTTATTCGTTTGGTCATCTTCAAAAAGTTCATACGACGTTTCCTTCATTAGCTTGGTTTTTAAGTCTTCAACTTCATAGTAGAAATCGTCATTTTGAATGACTTGCCACAAGTCAATATCTTTGGACTTTACGTAAGTCTTAAAGTGGGCTTTCCAAAAGCAAAACCCATTTAGTTCTAGCAAAGGTGGTCTTTGCATAGAACACCCCTCAATGTAGTTCTCTTGAGCCATGTATCTTTACTCAACTTTTTCAAAAAATAAAGTTAGGATTTCAAATTTTTGAAAAAGAAGTTTTCACCTTAAAACAACTTCTCAGGAAGGTTTAAACGCTTGAAAACTTAAGTATGCTGCTCTGATACCAATTGTAGAACCGTAGAGGGGGTGAATATAGTTTTCTTGACTTCTTCAAAGTCTATAAAACTTCAAGTCTAGAAAGAGCCGAGTGGTGTGATAATCTACTATCGCACTCCGTAACTTTCAGGTCAATATTTTAAACCTTTTCGATCATTATTTTTGAATTTTGCATGTTACGTTCGAATCTGACAGTTTACCGGGAAGTTAAACCGTGTAAATCTAAAAAATGTCATCGGGCGCGTCCCGGCATCGGTTATAAATAAATTTAGGCCTTATATGAGATATTTTAACTTTTCTAAGTGTTTCATGATTTTTAATCACTTCCGATATTAATTTTATGGTTTTATCTTGTAAATTGCGTTTTTCGTGTTTTTGACCAAACAGAACCCTGGAAACCTAAAATCTTTTCGTGTAAACTCGAGTTATCATCCGACAAGCATTGTAATGCTAAAAATTTCATTTACCTCCCTTTGGTTGTCATATTGGATGCCTAAAATCACAACAATGTCACCATACATCCTAAATAAATAAAATGGCATCTTATTTTGAAAGCCCCACCCATGTGTGCATGCTAGATGAGAAAGTGACTTATGAGAAGGTCACTCTCATGCTCTCTTCACTAGTTGACCCTCACATGTGAGCTCTTGCATACTTTGACTTCATTTGACCTCAACATGACCAACTTATACATTTATAGTGAACCTTGATTTAAAATTTTAACCCATTTGGGTCCTTATGGTCACATGTGTGCACCTTAGAACCCTTAAAACCCTAAATTTCACCCTATAAATATATCTCATATCACAACTTAGGGTATTCATTTCATTTCAAAGCCACCAACAATTTTCTTTTCTCTCCTTTCTTCTTGCTAGCTCACGGCCAAACCAACACCCTCTTAGGGTTTCATAACTTTTGATTTTCTTCATGATCCAAACATTCTAAGTTCATTTCCAAGGGTTTCTATGGAAGATCCAAGTATTGGTTGTTTGATTTTAAAGGGTTTCTCATGATTACAGAATTAAGGTTTCTAATTTTATAAGTGGGTTTATAAATCTAGTCATCTTGGGTGTAGATCTTGTGACTTCTACTTGTTTCCTTCATTTTTGTAAGTATTTATTGATCAACTCTTGTTTTATTTCTCTGATTCTTATGAGTATTGTTCAAGTTTAAGAGTCCATGTGTTTGTGTTACTTTTATAAAAAGAAATGATAAAACATCTTGACAACTTTTATAAAAATAGAAGTATTATGTTTGTTGTTTTATAAGTTATGGTGAGATGAGTTGAAAAGTGGGTTGCAACAATAGAAATGAAGGGAATTAGGTTAGATTTAGGTGTGGTTTTGTTGTAGATTAGATGTGAACGGAGATTAGGCTAGACTATGCACTATTGTGAAGTTTGGGTGGATTTTGGTTGCGTTTTTAACAAAAAGAGCTTGTTGTCCCAAACTTGTTTTGAGGTTTTGAGCAACCTAAAAATATTTTCATTAGGCGTAAAAGTAGTTTTTGAAGAGCTTGTTTCGAGTAGATAGTTTTTCACATATCGCACTTTAAAATCGGACTTAAAACGGCTAAGTTATAGCCAAATGAAACTTGAAATATTTTTCGGCAAAACCCAATGAACAGTGTGCTGATTTGAATAGTAAAAAGGGTATTCGGACACTTTTGGACGTTTTTGGACTTTCTAAACACTAGCGAAACATATAGTAACACATATATATAGATTAGCATAATTTGAGGACGTCATTAACGTATTTTAGAAAAAGCGATAAAGTTACTAAAAATAGTAAGTTTGGTAAAACATTAGCGGATCGGACATGGAAGTTTAGCGATTATGGATAGGTAGCGCATTTTGATGATATGGAAACTTAACAAATATAGGGGACGGTATTAACGTCTTGAAATTAAAAACTTTCCTAAAATAGAAACTTTCTAAAAGTAGTAATTTTTGGATAAACGTTGAAACTTATCGAAAAACATTGTAATTTTATTTAGTCATACTTTATTAAACAAACTAAAACACAAACATATATGGATGTCTTCTCTCTTGAAAGTGTGCCGTACAAGTTTCGGTTATCTTTCGTTTACCTAAGACTCGTCATTTATTTAGGTCGCGTGTAGGACCTTTTGGCTTTATTTCTTCCTCGTTGATTATCGATTCACCACTTACTTAAGGTGAGTTCATAGCCCCACATTTTACCTATTTTCAAATGCTTTATACTTTGGGGTGAGAAACATTGTTTGCTTTTAAAATTAGACACAAGTTCTTAACGTGAGTTTTACATGTTTATGTGTTGCCTAAGTTTCGCTTACAATACCACTATTTTGGCCCCCCCCCCCCCCCCCCCCTTTCTCCGACCTATCATGAACCGTTAGTCACCTATGGCCAATTGGATTGGTTAAGTAAGCGTGAATGTGTAAATAGATCTATTGGGACTAATTACCCCTATCTGGTTTGGTTCTAAATTAGCTGCGAACAAACAGATATATGTCATGTCGATTGTGCGTTGTGGTTGGTTCTTTGTTTGGGACACCAAGTTTAAGGGCTAGGGGAAAGGAAACTAAGTGGGCATGATATGTATGCCATGTTAATGTTAGCATCGGTTGTCATGAGCCTTTAGCATACACAGTAAATACTTTTATGGTGATACTGTATCTGTTCATAGTAGTCGCTGCGTTTTGAAATCTTTGGTCCACTCTTGTATAAACTTTAAACCTATGAATTCACCAACATTATGTTGACGTTTTAAACATGTTTTCTCAGGTGCTTAGCTTGGCTTTATTCTTGATGCTAAATGGAGTATATGTGCTATGTGACTTCGCCAATTTCAAGACTTATCTATTTATATACTCGTTGTCATTATCAACTTTGTTTATGTTATCCGCTACATTAACTCTCTTATGACTGGTTTTGTAAAACTTTAAAATTTATTTTCTTTTTTGCAACGAGTACAACTATTTTTCAAACGTCCATGATTAGTGGTCGTTCTTTATTGCTTTGTGTTCGGATTGTTATGACGTCACGCCCTCGGACACGTATTCTGTCCAGGCCCCGTCTGGGGGTGTGACAGATTGGTATCAGAGCCAAGGTTATAGAGAACCAGGTAGTTTATCTAGGTCTGGTCTATAACCAGTATGTGATCCTATGTGCCTCTATCTATGCTTACGTGTTGTCTATCCTTGCTATACATATATATAAGATTTCTATATATACTTGAGACTATTACATATTGCCATATTTACCTTGCCATTCATTTCATCGTTTCTTTATGCCTTGCATGGTTTCATATAAAGGAGATTTATATAAACTTTTGCTTGTGCAGATCATGGCAGCTTCAGCTATTGCTATTTCTTCTGATTCTTTGGATGAGAGTGTGGGATCACCGCCCTCTCGGGTTATTCTTTTTGGTGATATTCCTACTGTTATTCCTTCTACTTCTATGGTTGCTCCAGAGACTTCTACTATTGCTCCTGTTATTTCATCTGCCGCTCCTGTGGTTGAGACGACTTTTGTCGCTTCACCCACTAGATTGTGTGTCTTGGTTCCCTATTCGGGTTCCGATTCTGATTCACCAGATGAGATATCTTCACCAGAGCACATTTCCCTGCTACCAGCTATTTCACCATTCTTATGCACCGATTCTTCTGAGGCTCCTGATTCTTCTGATGGACCACCATCGCAGGACCCTTATGTTGCTACCGTTGCTCGTTAGAGGAGCAGTGTAATAACACATCCATCATCATCATCTGAGTTTCCTATTGCTCCTGTAACTGCCCTACCCGGGATCCGTCGACGGTCAGCGATTCTTATCCGACTCGGGGAGGCTATTCCTTTTGGTCGACCTTACCGCACCCATCTTAATGGGCCGCGTAAGTTGTTGACTGCGAGGAAGAGAGTTGGACCTTTACCAGCTCGTAGATTAGCATAGAGGCATGCATCACCTCGTTCTTCAGACCACCTCTCATCTTCTTCTAGTTCATCTTCGAATTCTTCGACAGTTTATTCTTCGGGTTTGGATGCACCAGATCAGGCTCATTCTGGATCTTTAACTAGAGATGTATCACCTAGATTGTGTTACCCTCCGAGGAGAGCACCACGACGTAGTAAGGAATTTCTTCATTGGTGTGCTGCTCCATTATCTACTTTGTATCCACCGACTACATCAGAGTCATCTTTAGGAGATTCATCAGAGAGACTCTTGCATTTATCTTCACATTCTGTTGGACCATCTTACAAGAGATGTAGATCCTCGGTTGATTATGTACCATCATCTACACCAGTTATGGGATCATTGGCTCATACCGGTGCTAATCTCTTACCACCTCGTAAGAGGTTCAGAGATTCATATTCGTCTGAGGCTAGCATAGAGGAGGATACCGAGATTGATCTTATAGAGACTGAGGTTGATATGGAGGTGGGTATTGGTAATGGGGATGATGTTAGAAATCATGTTGAGATTGACCTTAGGGATGTCAGGGATGACACAGAAGAGTATGAGGCTCACACTAGTGCTGGAGACATGGTTGTGGTAGGTATCGACCCGATGCCAGCACCGATAGTTGAGGAGGAGATTGTAAAGCCAACTAGAGAGGATCCTTCTGATTCATCTGGCACTAGGGATGGCATTGTTAGGTCAGTTGAGGATATGCCGATTGACTTGGATGATGTTGTGCGTGACTTTTACCATCACATGTCTGAGGTTCGTATTGATAGGATTGTCGGGATTGAGACTGCTCAGAGACGGTTGGAGGCTGATCAGTTGATAGCTAGGGGACAGAGAGTTAGTATGATCGAGAGGATTGACAGCTTGAGGTTGGAGAACCTCAAGGTTCGTGCTATGTTGGATATCGAGAGGGATCGTGTGAACAGTCTTCTTCTTCACATGTCTCTTTCACATGAGGAGTTTCGTTAGGTTCGTAGGGATCGTGATGATACTCAGGGGAGACTTAGGAGGTTGGAGTCATATGTTGAGAGACGTTTGGGTTTTCGCCCTTAGACTAGTTGTACCATGATCATGTAGGACACTAGACTGATGGTTAGGTCTAGATGTTAGCAGTAGAAATAATTGTGGATCATGTACCTATTTTGGATTTTGGTTGTAACCGAATTATGCTTTTATTCATGAAATGAAAAGCTAGTTTTGACTCTCTCGCTTATTTATCTATATTGTTATTTATTCGTTCTGGCAATCATGTTGTAATTATATTTTATTTCAATGTATTAAATTATCGTTATCTAATGATAGTGTATTCGTTTCAAAATCTGACCATGGGTTGTGTCTTGTGATATAGAACAATGACTATCACTCGCTCCGGTATGACCCCTGAAGCAATCAAAGAACTCGTTAACCGACGTATGAAAGAAGCGTTGGCTGCTCATGAGGCGACCCGTGTCGCTAATGCTCTCGAGACTGAAGACCAAAGCCAAAATGGCAGTGATGGCGACAATGGAAATGGTGGAAATGGAAATGGTAGAAATGAGAATCTAGATGAGAATGGTAGAGGTGATAGACCTGTTGCTAGAGAATGCACCTACCAGGACTTCATGAAATGCCAACCACTCAACTTTAAGGGAACGGAAGGAGTTGTAGGATTGATAAGATGGTTTGAGAAGATGGAAACAGTGTTCCATAAAGTATGGAGTGAAAAGAATGGGAAACTGTTTTCACATCAGCACTGTCCGAAAATATCAAGTGAAGTAATCACATGTACTTTACTCGACAATGCATTAACTTGGTGGATTTCTCACAAGAGAACCATCAGAACTGATGCTGCATACGCTTTATCATGAAGAAACTGTTGAAGCTGATGACTTAAGTTACTGCCCGAGAAATGAATTCCAAAAGATGGAAACCGTGTTGCGAATTTGTTTGTGAAGAACAATGACATGGCTACTTACACTCAAAGGTTCCAAGAACTTACCATGATGTGTACCAAAATGGTCCCCGAGGAGGAAGATCGGGTGGAGAAATTCATTGGAGGTCTTCTTGATAATATCTAAGGGAATGTAATTGTTGCAGAACCCACGAGACTACAAGATGTTGTTCGAATTGACAACAACTTGATGGATCAAAAGTTGAAGGGCTATGCTGTAAGAAATGCAGAGAACAAGAGGAGATTGAACAACAACTATGGAAACAACCGTAGGCAACAACCACCCCACAAACGACATAATACTGGAGGTCAGAATGTTGCTAGAGCCTATATGGCTGGTAACAATGAGAAGAATGGCTATGAAGGAACACTTCCTTTCTGTAGTAAGTGTAAGCTACACCACAAAGGACAGTGTACTGCTAAGTGTCGTAACTCTACGAAGATTGGACATCTGGCCAGGGATTGCAGATCTGTTGTGACTATACCTACTCAAGGAACTCCAGGGCTGAATCAGGGAGTTATTACGTGTTTTGAGTGTGGTGCACAAGGACATTACCGGAAGGATTGTCCCAAAGTCAAGAACCAAAATCGTGGGAACAAGGCAAGAGTTCCTAATGCAAAAGGCAAAGCATATGTCCTAGGAGGAGGTAATGAAAACCCGGGTTCTAACACTATCACGGGTACGTTCCTTCTCAATGATCATCATGCTTATATGTTATTTGATTCGGGTGCCGATAAAAGTTTTATATCAAATACATTTAGTGCATTGCTAGATATCACACCTTATGCCTTAGACATTAGTTACGCTGTCGAGCTAGCTGACGGAAGAACTTCAGAAACCAACACTGTGCTTAGAGGCTGTACATTAGGATCGTTAGGACATCCATTTAATATCGACCCGATGCCCATAAATTTGGGTAGTTTCGACGTTATCATCGGCATGGATTAGTTAGCAAATAATGATGCAGTGATTGTTTGTGACGAGAAGATAATGCGTATTCCTTACGGAAATGAAATTCTGATTGTTCAAGGAGACAAACGTTGAGCATTATATCATGTAAAAAGGCCCAGAAGTATATGGAGAAAGGTTGTCAACTATTTCTGGCGCAGGTTACGATGAAAGAAAAAAAAGACAAGTCGAAAGAGAAGCGACTCGAAGACGTGCCAACTGTACCGGACTTTCTGGAAGTCTTTCCTGAAGACTTACCTGGATTACCACCGATACGACAAGTTGAATTCCAAATCGACTTAGTCCTAGGTGCTGCACCTGTAGCTCGAGCCCCGTATAGATTAGCACCGTTAGAAATGGAAGAATTGTCTACTCAACTACAAGAACTTTATGACAAAGGATTTATAAGACCAAGTTCCTCACCCTTGGGAGCTCCGGTTTTGTTTGTCAAAAAGAAAGATGGCTCTTTTTGGATGTGTATTGACTACCGTGAACTTAACAAGCTTACTATAAAGAATTGATACCCACTTCCGAGAATCGATGACTTGTTTGATTAGTTACAAGGATCAAGTGTGTACTCGAAGATCGACTTGAGGTCTAGTTATCACCAAATCAGAGTTCATGACGAGGATATCCTAAAGACGGAGTTTAGGACCTGCTATGGTCACTACGAGTTCCAAGTGATGCCTTTCGGGTTGTCTAACGCGCCGGCAGTATTCATTGGAGGATGACGGGTATGCGACCATTACTTTAGATAAATTTGGATTCGTGTTCATCGATGACTCTTGTTCTAGCTCAAAGACCAAGAAGAACATGATGTCACATCTTGACTAATTTTGGGAGTTGACTCAAGAAGGAAGAATTGTACGGATACGTTCTGATGTTGTGATTTTGGGACTGTTCGAAGGTATAATTTCTTGGACACGTGATTGATAGTGAAGGCATTCACGTTAATCCTGCGAAGATTGAGTTAATCAAGGATTAGGAATCACCCAAGACCCCGACAGAAATTCACCAATTTCTGGGTCTTGCCGGTTACTACCAATAATTTATCAAAGGTTTTCCATAATGCCAGCCTATGTTTTTTATAACGAATCGACTGAGAAAAGTGTAAAGTTCAATTTAGGGTGAAAAGGAGAAACTGGTTTCTTAGACATTGAAGTAAAGTTGTGTAGTGCGCGATTTTGGCATTGCCAAGTTAGTGAAAACTTCGTTAGTATATTGTGAGGCTTCTCTCAGGGATTAGGCACGCTGGTGATGCAGAATGAGAAAGTCATAAGCTTTTGCATCCGCCAACTCAAATCATGAGAAGAACTACAGACACTTGATTTGGATTATGAGATGTGGTGTTCGTTCTCAAGATGTGGAGGAATTACCTTTACGGCACGAAGGTGCGTTGTGTTCACTGATTATAAGAGTTTGCAACATATTCTAGATCAGAAAGAAGTTTTGAACATGAGACAACGTAGATGGTTAGAGCTATTAAGTGACTACGACTGTGAGTTACGTTATCACCCAGGAAAGGCGAACGTAGTGGCTGATGCGTTGAGCCGAAATAGTAGAACTAAGCCACTACGAGTTCGAGCCTTGGTTATGACAATTGGTTTAAACCTCCCTGTGCAAATCTTGAATGCTCAGGTTAAAGGCAAGAAAGGAAGAGAATATGGGGACTGAAGATTTATGTGGCATGATTAAGAACCTGAAGCCACGTGCAGACGGAACGTTGTGTTTGAAGAATAGAAGTTGGATACCATGTTTTGGTAACTTAAGAGCTTTTATTATGCACGAGTCGCATAAGTCAAAGTATTCGATCCACCCTGAATTAGACAAGATGTACCAAGATTTGAAGAAGCTATACTGGTGGCCCAACATGAAAGCAGAAATTGCCACATATGTTAGTAAATGCATGACTTGTGCAAAGGTTGAAGCATAATACCAAAAACCATCCAGTTTGTTGGTTCAACCTATAATCCCGATATGAAATGGGAGAACATTACTATGGATTTTGTTACTAAGTTACCTAAGACGACGTTTGGTCAAGATACAATTTGGGTAATTGTAGACCGACTCACAAAATCTGCTCATTTCTTACTGATATGTGTGAAAACACATATCTATTTTATACTCCCTCAGTCCCATATTAAGTGTCTATTTTTGACTTTTTGAATTATTTTTTCATAAACTTTGACCGTAAATATTTTTCTTTATGTTATATAATGCTTATTGAAAATTATACCAATGAAAAATACATTCGAAACTCTATCCATTCATATATTTTGCATTGAGTATCATATAACATAAAAAGAAATAATTAAGGTCAAAGTTGAAGAAAAAAGACTTTAAAAAGTCAAAAATGGACACTTAATATGGGACGGGGGGAGTATCAAAATAGACCCTAAAAAGACGAAATTATGCTTTAAATGCTTGAATATTGTTTGTTTTGTCTTTGAGATTGTGTAGGTACGGATAAAGCAAAAAATCAAAAGAAAATGGTCAAAACTGGGCAAACACGAACACGGGAACGGAAGAGCACGCAAAAAGTCAGGAGAAAACTACCAAAAGTCAACCAATGGTCAAACTCCAGTCAACTCTTGGTCAACATGGTCAAAATCACAAAAAGACAAAAAAATCCCAAAAGTTACAGTTCAGTCCCTTATTTACCTAAAATTCATACCCGGTTTACCATTAACCGAAAATCCTAACCCATGGCTCAACCCTTTTATAATAAGCCCAAGTCAAACCCTTACCCACTTCCCTCAGTCAAACATAACAAACGCACCCTTACAAAAAAAAATGACGCCAATATCTGTTTTTACTATTCATCTCCTTCAACCTTTAATCACGAGGGTAAAAACATAGGGCAAATGCAAATTGGCTACATGATTGGGTAATTCATAAGATAAGGTACACATGGGCAGAGTTTTACATCATACAAGAGCTCCTATTGGTCAAACCCAACATGTATGGATCGTGGGCTAAGGCAAAGAAACACAAAGCATGTCACATCACGGATTGCCACGCTGGCAATCCGTGTGAGACAATCTAATCCAACAGCTTGTATTGAAGAATCAATGATTGAGAAATGATCAAGGGCCAAGAAAGGAAGGAGCGTTTAACAGAATGAGGGGACTAGAAGGTTCAGCTGGATGCTATAAATTGCCCTTCATCCACACACACAGGCACCGAGTTTTAGCTTTTAGAAATTTAGATTAATTTAGTTTTAGCTTATGCAATTTTCCTTTAAATATAATTTTCATCAAAGCTTTTGTAATTCCTTTTCCAAAGCATTGTAATCTCTTTTAGTTATTAATAAAATCAAACTTTTAGTTTTATAAGCTGCTTTTTACTCATAAGCTCTCAATAAGCCCAAATGTTTGCTACTGTTACTCATAAGCTCACACAAGCTCATTATAGCTCTCACAAGTCTATAAGCTTGTGATAGAGCTCAATTAGGCATTAATTCTACTTAAACATTTAAAATCAGATTAATACCTTGTCTATTTGGATTTTGAGCCTAAGGAAGGGAAGCTAGCAAAGGATGAGCTTCCATGGACTTTTACTGGCTTATCATTGATAAGCCAGAGCTAGTAGACAAGCTCTATGAGCATTTAAGCTTTTGTTTAGCTAGAGCTTCCTGTAAGTCTTCTCTAAACTTCACTGTTTTAATTTCCTAGTCTAGATTTGCTTAATTTTCTTATTCATTAGCTTAATTGTGATTAATTTTGCTTAAGTGTGCTTATCAAATATGTTTCATTATCATTTTATAGTTTCAGTAGTATAGATCTTATATTTCTTCATTTTATGTCTAAAATATCTCAAAAAGCTCAAAAACAAGTAGTTTAGTGTTAGCTTATAGTTTTTAGCCTATTGTCCGTTTAGGATTGCTTATTAAGATTATTAAGAGTTAGTCATTATCTGGTTAATAAGATCTAATCACTTAATTTCATATTAATCTGTCAAATGTGAAAGGGGTGTTTGGATTAGAACAATTTAACCTCAAATAGTCAAAGGGATTTGATAAAAGCTTTTGATCTAGTTTTGATTTAGTTTAAAATGAATAGTTTAGTTGTTTTCTTAAGTTAGATTTTAAAAAAGGTAAAAAGTTTAAGCTCATTTAATTGTTCCTGCACCAAGGGAGTTAGAACTTTTAAAGCTACTAAGAGTTTTTGATCCAAGCTTGTCTAAGCTTAGATTTTGTTGGTTAATTGTTTAAACATACTCAATTGGAGTATCCATTGCAGGTTTGACCAATTTGGTCACCTGCAAGTTGGTTTCACCCATTTGAGCAGTAGTAACAGCAGTTACTACTGCTGTCCTTTTAGCTTCATTTTAAGCTAGAGTTTTTAGGATTTAGAGATTAAAATTTAGAAGTCTTATAGTTCACATATAGCTTAATATAGATTAAAACTTGAATTCAAATTTCTAGCTTATTTCTTAGGTTAATTTAGCCTTAAAAGTTCATTAAAAATCTCAAAAAGCCAAAAACAGTAGTTAGTAGATCCTAGCTTCTAAGTTTAGAATTTTAGCTTATAGAATTTACTTTTATAGTTTGAATTTATAGCTTATGTGTAGGTTATTAAGTTTCCAAAAATTGAGCTTCTATTTTTAGCTTATTCTAGGTTATAGCTTATTTACTTTTTAAGTCTTAAGTGCTTATTCTTTTTGAGTTTACCTCTTAGATCATAGGATTTAGATAGCTTATATTGTTTTCAGATTAATTAGCTTATTGAATTTAGCTCATACACATCATTAGCTTTCTAGGACAGTTTTTGTTTTCAAATTTGAGCTTAAACTGAGTTGTGTACAAGCTTATAAGTGAGAACTAGTTAATTAATCCTCAAAAGCTCACTTTCAGAAACAGCTTTTTCAAAAGCTGTTTAAGAGCTTATTTTTGAGTTTCAGCTTATAGTGCTTTTATTAAAATTGCTTATCTTTAGGTGCTTAACAACTTTTCTTTTTTAAGTTTTTTTTAAAAAAAAAGGAAGTGGAAGTCGGGGGTGAGCAAGACTCGAACCCCCGACCTCAACACCTCAACCTTTTATAAGACACCACACTCCCTACCGCTGTGCCTTTCGGTCTTTTTGATAAGACTCTTGCACAATTAAATCTTTATAGTCATTATAGCTTAATAAGTCTATAAGTTGTTATAGCTTATTTCGCGGCTTATTTAATAAGCTTTGATCGCGGGTTTATTTTTCCTAGGTTTTAATTAGTATAATCTATTTTCTGTAATTTTTCTAGAATTTTTATAGTTCATTTAGTATTTTTAATCATTTATTTTCATTAAAAACTTTAAAAAATCATAAAAAATAGAAAAATAATCAAAAAAATATAAATCTTTGTTAGAAAATTTTCTTTTAACATTTAGAATGTAGGAAAATTAGTTTGACTCTCGTAGGTTTATTTTTGAGCAATTTAGCTTTTAGGGCTCGGTTTTCAATTCCCGTTATTCATTTTTGTAATTTCTTTCAAATTTTATCGTTAAGTTTTCAAATTTTGTAAATCCCTTTATTTTTACTCATAGAATTAGATTATTAATTCAAATTCTAGGTTAAGGTGCTAATTAGGGTTTATTTTGTCATTTCCGTTTTTCGTCCGCGTGTTTAGTTATTTTACTTGCATTTAATTGTTTTAATTGTTTTTAGTTATAGAAAATCAATCAAAAAGTTGAAAATCATTCATAACATTGTCCAAACTGAATCGAGGGTATCAATTCACATTTCTTTGGGATACGACCCGGGGAATCATACTTCCCGGTTAAACGTATTATATTATATATTTTTTGTGTTTGAATTGCATTTAATCTTTGTCCTCAAAGATTATTTGTATATTTCTATAAATACTTTGATATATTATATATACGTGAAATTGCTATCAATAAATTTTTGGCGTCGTTGCTTGGGAAGTGTGTTACGATTCTCTCGTTTGAAGTTTGTTGATCGTGTTTTGGAGAACTTTTCGTTTTCGAAAGTTACGCTTTTAAGAAAATAAAAAATAAAAAAAATATATATGCAAAATAAAAAGTAAACAAATATTTTTCTTTTCTTTTTAGTATAAGTAGAAGATTAAAAAAATACAAAAATATTTGCTCTTTCAATTTAAAAAGTTACAAAGTTGGTAAACGAACACCAACAAATAATACCTTCAATTGAGGTATTATCCATAATAAGTTCCCAACTCGAATTAAAGATTTAAAAACTTACCATTTGTGTCACTTACGAGATACGGCTCACCTTAAAAAGTAAAATTTTTAAGAGCTACCGTGAAGTAAGTTTGATTAATTGGTTCAAGTTGTCTTTCTCGTTGTCCGTTAAAATTAGATTGTGAATAAACTTTAGAAAAACCAAAAATATTTTTCTTGTTATTTTTCCATTTTCTTTGAAAATAGTGCATGCGCACTAGACGTTCTAATTATCCTAATAATTCAAACGTCACAATTCCAAGGCGTCGGAGAAGACAAGTTTCTAACATAGTCGAACCCGAGATTCGAACTATTGTTGCACCTATGAGAGACTACTCCGTGCCCCACGGAAGGTTACGGAGAACTAATGTTTTACAGAAATCAATGCCATTATTTTAAGATTAAGACGAATTTGCCTTCAGTTTGGTTCAAGCTAACCCGTTTTAAAAAACGTCGGAAAACGATATACCTCCATGCTCATATTAATATTTCAAAGGATTAACCTCGACTTTATACGATTTAGGAATGGCCCAACGATGTGATTAAGCTTATGATGTTTCCATATTCACTCGAGGGAGCCGCTAAAACTTGGTACGAGAAAGAACCACCAAATTCAATCTTGACTTGGGAGGATCTCGTTACCAAGTTCATTAACCAATTTTTCCCTCCTTCGAAAACCACTCACTTAAAGAATGAAATTTCTCGTTTTACATAAAAATTCGAGGAAACTTTTAGTGAAGTGATTCGTCAATAATATATATATAATATATAAGCAAACACTCAACCAATTACCTTTGCACAAGGAATGGTTAAAAGTTCACCAAAATAAAATATATATGTAGCCGGAAGTATGATTCCCGGGTCGTTTTGTCCCAACGAGGCTTAAATGGAAAATCGAATGACGGATTGATGATTGATGTTTGAATATGACAAAGGTATGATTGGTTTTCTATTTCTACAAGTTAAATATGCAAAAACGATTAAATAAAACCTAAAAACGAAAGCTATATAACTTAAAACCTAAAACGGGCACGAAAAACGAGGGCTAAAAACCTAAATTTTGCAAATTAAACCCTAAAACAAATTTAAAAGCTAAAATAGATTCTAAATGACAAATAACGAAGTTTAAAAAAAACTAGACTAAAAACGGAGGTCGTTTGACCCAAAAACGAGTCAAGACAAGAACGGGAACGATTCCCGTTCTTTAAAAAGTAATTTTTTGAAAAATTAATCCTACAGAAACTTTTATATTTTTCCTACAAAATATATGAAAAAAGATTTATATTTTTCTGATTAATATTTTATTTTTTATGATTTTTTTAAGTTTAAAAAGAAAATAAATTATAAAAAATACTAAAAGATTTTATAAAAATCTAAAAAATTTACAAAAAATAGCTGAAAGTGTGGCGGTCCTAGGAAAAATAAGCTGGCTTGACCAGCTTATCAAATAAGCTGTCAAATAAGCCCAAACAGCTTATAGGCTTAAAGGGGCAAAACACCCTTAAATACCAAAGCACCCAAGGGTCTAACAGAAAAGACCCAAGGGCGCAGCGGTAGGGTGTGTAGTGTTTATAAAGGGTGAGGGCTTTGAGGTCCCGGGTTCGAGTCTTGCTCACCCGGGGCTTTGGCCTTCCCCTTTTTATTTTAAATTTTTTTTTATAAACTTAAAAAGTGCTTATAAATAAGCAATTTTTATAACTACAAGATTTTACAAAAGCTTATAAATAAGCTGGAAAACGGGCTTAAAGTTGGCAGAATGGCTTAAGAAAGCTTAAGGCTTATTTTTTTTCTTTTTTTTTGGATTTTGAAAAAGCTATAAAAGATGCAAGTAAGCTAAAATGAAACTAAACTAAGCAAATAAGCAAATTCATGATGGATTAAGCAAAAAGAAAGAAAAATAAGCTTGAAAGAGCTTATTAAGCTAAAAAAAATGAAAAGTTTTAGAAAAATAGGAAAATAAGGGTGTTTTATAACTTGTGATTTCTTAACTCTCTCCACAAAAGTCTTTGCTACTTTTCAAAGGCTTAATTGGGAAAGTTTTGAGGTATTTGGTTATAAGGCATAAAACATTGCGTGAGGACACGCAATCGCTTAGTTTGGGGAATTTTGATATGTGTGAAAACACATATCCTTTTTACATCAAAAATGACCATTAAAAGACCAAAACTGTGCATAAAATGCTTGTATATTGCTTGTTTTGTCTTTCTTATTGTGTAGGTACGGATATTGCAAAAATCTCAAGAAAAATGGTTAAAACCAGACAAACATGAACACGGGAACGGAAGAGCACGCAAAGAGCGGGAGTTATAAATAAAACCAAAACCAAAGAACAATCACTTCCAAAACAAAGCTATCAAATGTCAAAAGTGGTCAACTCAAGTCAACCATTGGTCAACCTAAGTCAAACCACAGAAAGACAAAAACTCCAAATATTTCCAAATCAGTCCCTCAAGATTTACAAAATTGCAAAAGTAGTCCCCAAAACCCTAACACCCATTATCTTTTAATACATATAAGATAACAGGCGTTATCCTCTTTATAACAAAACACAAAATCAAAGCCCAATCCCTTGTACCCGGCCCAAAGTCAACTTATATACCCGGGTTAAAGAAACTTAAAACGCACCCTTATAGTAAAAAATGAGCGGGAAAAACAGTTGTTACTGTTTATCTTATTCTTTAACTTACCTTGAGCTCAAATCAAAGGGGTAATACAAATTAAGGGCGTAGGTAAGTAATTCAAGTGATAAGATCCTACTTAGCAGTGAAATAACGTGGTACAGCACTTTTACTTATATACGTTACCTATTTGTATAGGTTTAGTAAGTAGTAGTATCATTGTCACCTAGCCTCTCTCTTATTGGTGGAGACCCAAGAAAGAATGACACGGTGGACATGAAAGAAGCACAAGGAAATAAAGATTATACACTTGAGGTACTCACAAAAGAAGCACATCCTGTCACAATCACGGATTGCCACGCTGGCAATCCGTGAGTGCTAAGATGTGATCTAACGGCCAAGATTAGTCTTCCAATCATTAAAGGAATGCACAGAGAAAAGATTGGAAGACGGTTGTAGAGACCTAAGGGACTAGAAGACTACTTAAGGCTATAAATAGCCTCATTCACTCACACACAGAGATATTTTTTTCCTGTAATTTTTCTTTCAAAAAAATAGTTTATGTAGTTTTTAGTTAAGATGTAATTTTCCCCTTTAAAGCTCTTGTAATCTGATTTCTTAAGCATTGTAATTGTTTTGAGTATTAATAAGATCATCATTTAGTTTTCACAATCTCTTTTCACTTGTTAAAGTTTTTATGAAAAGTTAAATGTATAATACTGTTTCTTAAGCTCACAACAAGCTCTCATAAGCTTTTACAAGTCTTTAAGCTTGTAATTTAGCTATAATAAGCCTTAATTTACTCAAACCTTAAAATTAGCCATAAGTACCTTTGCTTATTGGAGTTGGAGCTTTTGGATGATGAACTAGAAAAGGAAGAGTTCATTCCGGATTATTACTGGCTTATTTAAAATAGTAGAGCTTGTAGACATAAGCTCTTGTTGAGCTCTTACCTCTGTTTAGCTCAGGTTTCAGGTTTTATTCCCTTTTTCTTTTTCTATTCTCTTTAGTTATTAGCTTAATACTTTCCTTGCTTATTAATTGCTTAGTTTGCTTATTAGCTGTTTTTATTAGTTTATAAATGCTTATTATAATAGATAATTGTTTCTCAAGCTTAGTCATTAGGTTAGTATTATAGTTTCATAATCTGTCTTAAAACCCCCTAAAAAACCAAAAATACTAGTTTAACTTTAGCTTATAGATTTTGCTTATTAGTCAATATAAATTTGCTAACTAGAAAAATTAACCAACAACACAAAAAAAAAAAAACTTAAACTCTTCGATATTTCCTATTAACATTAGCTTATTATAATATGGTTTTCAAGTTTCATATATTAATGTTCATTTTCATAAGCTAAATTGAGTTTTCATATGTTTAAAGAAGTGTTTGGATTTGTTGAATTTGACCTTCAAAAGTCAAAAATGGTTGATAAAAGTTTGTGAACCAGTTTTAAAATTACTTTAAATCGGTAGTAAAAGTGTTTTCATAGACTAGATTTCATAATTTAGTGAGTTAAGGTTGGTTTTATTTAGTTTTGCACCAGGGGAGATTTTCTCTTTTAAGCTAGTTAGAAAAATTTGATCCAAGCTTCTTTGAGCCTGGATATTGTTTGCTAAGTGTTCATTTACACTCATTGGGTGTGTCAAATGCAGGTTTGACCATTAAGGTCAATTGCATTTGGGTTTTACCCAATTGTCAAGTGCATCAGATAAGTACTGCAGTTCCTAACTGCATATTTTTTTATCACTATTAAGCTAGCATAAGTAGGTTTTGATAGGTAAAATTCAGTAGGTTAATAGTTTACATATAGGTTTAGATAGATTAAGTTCTTGCTTTTAAATTTCTAGCTTATAATCTAGGTTATTTTAGCATTCAAAGTTCACTAAAATTTCTAAAAAACCAAAAACAGTAGTAAGTGGTTCTTAGTTTCTAATTTTAGGTTTTTAGCTTATATGATCTGTTTTTATGAATTAAATTTGTAGCTTAATAGTAGGTAGATAAGTTTTTCATAAGCTTAGCTTCTAAAGTAGCTTATTATGCAATTTAGCTTAATTAGATTTTGAGCTTTAAGAGTTATCTCCTGAGATTAGTATTTAGATCATTATATTCAGTTAGCTTTTAGTATAATTAGGTTAATTAGCTTATTAGACTTAGCTTCTAGACATTATAGGCTTTCTAAATTAGCTTTTGGTTTTAAAAATAGTGCTTATTTGAGGACTGTGTGCTTATTTTAGTAAATTCAGTTTTAAGCTTTCAAAAGCCTACTTCCTGTAACAGCCTATTTCACAAGCTCTTTCTAATAAGCTTTTGTTGCTTTAAGATCTTTTAAAAAACATTTTCTAGTAGAGTTTAAGCCAAGTTTTTAGGAAAACCAAGTTTTACTTTATAGGGTGCTTATTTGCTAGCTTAATTTTAAGCTCAAAGTGTCCTTAAGGACTGTTTGGTAATTGATTTTAAGATTAGGCTTATTTTAGTTTTCTAGCTTAGTACTTGCGTATTTTAGTGTTCTATTTAGCTCATTAGCTTAGGTTTAGCTTATTATAGCTTATTTAGTCTTAAATTTTAGCTTATTAAGGTTTCTAGCTTATTTAGTTTAAGAAAAAGGCAAAAAAAGTTAGCTAAGTAGTTTTTGTCAAGTTTTCAGCTAATTTCTAGCTTATTTAGGGCTTTTTATAAAAAGTTGCTTTAATTAAAAATGCTTATTTTTAGGTGCTTAACAACTTTGCTTTTATAAGTTTTTGAAAATAAAAAAAAGGGAAAGTGGAAGTCGGGGGTGAGCAAGACTCGAACCCCCGACCTCAACACTCTCAACCTTTATAACACCACACACACTACCACTGCGCCCTTGGGTCTTTTTCGTTTACACTTGCAACATTTATTCTTTATACACTTTTAGTCCTTATAAGCTAATAAGCTGTTATAGCTTATTTCGCAGCTTATTCAATAAGCTGTGATCTCAAGCTTATTTTTCCTAGGATTTAATTAGTATAAGCTATTTTTTGTAATTTTTCTAGAATTTTTATAGTTAGTTTAGTATTTTTAAACATTTATTTTCATTAAAAACTTTAAAAAATCATAAAAAATAGAAAAATAATCAAAAAAATAAAAATCTTTTTTAGAAAATTTTCTTTTATCATAAAGTTCATAGGAAAATTAGTTTTGCTTTCGTAGGGTCTAATTTGAAAAATTCGATTTTTAAAAGGCGGTATTTATTAATTTGTTATTTTCTAGGAATTTTAATCATTAATTTAGTTTTTAATTCATAATAAATACAAAAAATAATCAAAAAAAAATTATCTTAAAATTTTCTTTTATCTTAATTTAGGTTTAAGAAATTTAATTTGCATTTTTAGGAATTAATTTTGCCTTAGTTTCTTATTTGTCGCGTTTTCTTTGTTCCCGTTAATTGTTTTTGTGCATTAATTGCTTTTTGTTTGCTTATTTTAATTGTTGTTTTTAATTATTAGATATAGATAATCAAATCAATCTTTGTTTCTAATTCAAATCATTGTCCGAACATCAAACGTGGTTTCAATTTCACAAATCGTTGGGGGATAACGACCCGGGACTCATACTTCCCGGTTTATATACGTATTATATTATATATATTTGTAAAGATTTTCCTTTTTACCTTTGTCCTCAAGGGTAGTTTGGTAATTTTCCATCATATTATATATTTTTACGTATATATAGATTCTGACGAATCAATTTTTGGCGCCGCTGCCGGGGATTTGTGATTAAGATTCTCTTGTTTGAAGTTTGTTGATCGTGATTTGAAGACCCTTTCATTTTTGAAAGTTTTGTTTTTATAAAAAATAAAAATAAAATAAAAATATATATAAAAAATAATAAAAAGTAAAAAATATTTTTCTTTTCTTTTAGTATAATTATCATATATAAAAAAATTCAAAAATATAAAAATTGTTCATAATAAAAAAATAAAATAAACAAAATTGGTAAAAGAA